>CP099853.1:18117533-18160301 GCA_030062745.1 Capitulum mitella | reverse complement strand
ATTACAAAGTGTCATGTACGTGATACATGGTGCTTTTTCTAGGTGGTGCTATTTTTCTAGGTGTTGCCATTTATTTAAGGTGTTGCTGGAGCACCACCTGAGAGATATAAGACTCAGCGTGCACAACTAATCAAGGTTAAACTCATGGTACTGGGATGGATCATTCATTGTACTTAATTAATTCATGTTATATAATTCATTGTACTTAATTAACAATAAATACTTAATTTATTCAGTCCATTTTGTATCCTGCAGCCCAGCTGTCAAAAAACATTTTTCAGGAAAGTTGCCATGTGTGGAATCTCATGATATGAAATTTCTGGCATGTGGAAGAAAATCTGCCAGCCCGGAAAGTCAAAATATGTATGTATGTATAAAAATATGTCAATATACAAATACATATATATATATATATATATATATATATATATATATATATATATATAATGTAATAATGATAATAATATAAATATAATAATAATACAAAGTATATATACAAAATATATATACAAAATATGTATTATGTATGTATTAAAAGGTTTAGATACATGGACTTTTGGCTAAGTGAAGGAAATTTCGCATCCCAGAAATCCCATACAACCACAATTACCAGCTGCAAAATGTGAGACGTCGCATCACATCATCAGATATGATTTAAGGTTCCAAAATTGCATGCCATAATTGCAGCACGCCATCAAATGTAATTTTTTGGTCAAAATTCCAGCACATTCCTGCCAAAATTTGGGTATGCTTTCCAACCACCGCTGATTGGTTGCCAAATCCCTGCTTCATGCAACAACAACAAAAAAATGGAGAACCTGGACAATTTGAATGAGTTTTGCCATTGATTGTTCTGCAAAAAAAAAACGTCATGGTAGTGCATGCCATAGGCTGCTTATGATGAGTGGTGGCATGCAGGATACCAGTGTTTAGTTTCACTTCCCAGCCAAAAAGTGCACGGAGACAGAACAGTCCCTCTGCGGCGCAACATCTTCGTTTTCCTCGGAATAGGTTAGGTTTGACTAAGTTAGATTTTGCAAGCATTTCCAAAAAGTGGCATTAATCAGCAAACCAAAATTAAGGTGTGTTTATGGGTGGGAGTTATGCAACATACTGGAGAAAGCTTTTCCACAAAGACTTTCATTTGTCAAACTATGGTAGACTGAGTAGGTAGTTTACATATACACAAACTATCTATTCCGTATCATACGTAATTCTTGGGTAATAAATCCATGATCATCGTTGTGCATCATGACTGTCATCCGCAAAGATAACAAACTTTCTGTGAATTTGCATTTACTTGCACTTGCCTTATTGGGAAGCAACAGTTATGTGCGTCACAAACGCCGCGCGAAACCTTGATCTGAGATGATTTACAGTTGCACTTCACTCCCAATGACCATCACATCTTAGCCATAATGCAATTTGACATTGGTAAAGCCTATCAGAATATGTATGTGCATCTCACAGCACATCCAAACACAAAAACATCACAAAACATGCCGAACAGTTGCCATCTCCGAACGCTGGCAACGCACCAGCGGAAACACTGCACATCTGCTTGTTTGTAAAATGGCGTCTTAGAAAATCGCGCTTGAATTTTGGCGGGGAGCTACAAACGCTGCCCAGGCTTGTCTTTGTCACGACCAGCATGCGGACTCCACGTGGACTTTGCTTTCGTCATTTCTCAACGAGCGCACATAGTTTGTGTTAATGACGAGCACCCAGGCGTCCATTGTGCGCCAACAAACGTTTAAACTCGTACACTTACGATGAGGACACTTGCTATTTTTACGATGGACATTCTTTGTTCATTTCACATACACAAAACAGGATTATGTAACAATGGCTCGTGGTTAAAAAACTTAGCATCGTCGAAATGAGTTTACAGCGTATGTTCTTCACCTTTGGAACGTCGGCGGCCTCCACACATACACGTATGATTTATGGCATCGTGACTGAAAATATCCTTTTTGGGCGTTTCCCCGTCCGTTACTGGTGGATAATAACATAAAACTTACAGGTATAAATGGTTTATGGTATGCGTGCCAGCCTATCACGTGAAGCTGTTATCAACAAACATTGAATAGAAATGCAGGTACAAAAAACACTCGGCGTCGTTCGCGACGGAATCGACCGCAAACGTGAAATGAGGGTGAACGCAGTTCGCTAACTGCATTTCCGGTCGGGTCCGTTGAGGCGTCACGTCGTCGAAATCTGGGTCATGTTAGTTACAGGGCGCTATTTTTTTTTTATACATAGGTCTGTTTGACCTGACCTAGGTCAGACACCTGACCTGACCTGAGGCCAAAATTTTGTCACGAGATGTAAAATCAATGAAGCAAAAGTTACACAAAGTTTTGTGGCTCTGTGTTCCTTGGTTCTCTCACAATCCCAGAAAGAAATGTCAGAAGGGGGTCAACTGCCCACCCCCAGTCGGGCAGGGTTAAAAATTATTCAAAGCATATTTAATCAAGTGAGGGAATCATGTACTCTATACCGCATGTTAGGTGCGTAAATACGTTGCTTGGTAATACTTATACGCATAAATTAAATAAAAAACGAATTTTGTTAAACTTAAACACAAAAACCTTATCGGCGAGAATCCAACTCCAATTTTGCACTTTTCTTTCGTCATAACCTAAATTTCAATGTGCGAGCGGAGCACGAACGTCAGTAGCACTTACGATAAGTGAATCGATATCTTTCAAAAGAAGGTTACAGTATAATGTCTAAAATGTATGGGCAATGTGACTGACCAATGTGACGGCTTTACCGTATGAACCACAGCATCAAGTGATACTGCCCGCTCGACATGATATCACGAGACTGATCACCACTGATCACCACCTCCGTTTGGCCCGCTCCGGCCCCAAGCACATGCTGAGCCAGATTCGGCAGACTTACTGGATTTGAGGGGCCGTGCAGCTGTCAAAGCCTATACGTTCCGATGCCCCTCGTGCGTGAGAGCACGAGTACATCCACGGCCTCCAACCATGGCAGACTTACCGGAGGCGCGGGTGGCCTCAATAGGCCACCGTTCACAGCTATTGGTGTCGACTTTCTTGGGCCCATGACGGTGAACAACTTCAGGAGACACGAGAAAAGATATGGCTTCCTCTTCAAATGTCTCAGTACCAGGGCGGTTCATCTCGAAATGTCTCACTCGCTTGACATCGAATCATTGATCATGTGTCTGCGACTCATGATTGCGAGAAGGGGTCGTCTATGGATTATCTATTCGGATATCGGAACGAATATCAGGGGATGCAACAAAGTTTAAACGCTGTCTCCGGGACTGGAACCAAACGAAAATCGCAGACACCCTATCTCAACAGTGCGTCGAATGGCGGTTCATCCCCCTGCTTCCCCTCACTTTGGCGGCTCTTGGTCAGGTCTGCAAAATAAACCCGGCGGGCGGTCGTCGGACGTCAAACTCTCAACGATGAGACTCTGGTGACCTTCATGGCTGAGGTAGAGTCGGCACTCAACAGCCGACCTCCGACTCGTGTCAGTGATAGTCCCGATGGCATGGAGGCACTCACACCAAATCATTTTCTCATCGGACGAGCGTCGCCCAGCTTCCCCCTGCAATCTTCTCGTGTTCAGATATCACTCCCAGGAAGCGATGGCGTCATGGCCGACAGCTGGCGGGTCACTTCTGGCGAAGGTGGAGGCGAGAGTACCTGTCGGCTCTCACACTGCGTCAAAAGTGGAGAGAGGGAGGCACTAATCTGCAGACTGGCGACCTTGTCCTCATCGCCGATCATGTCTATATAATACGCCACGAGGCATGTGGACGATGGGCCGCGTTTTGCGAGCCATCGTCAGCGCCGACGGCAAAGTGCGATCTGCTGTGGTGCAAACGGCGTCGGGCCATCATACCCGGCCGGCAGCACGTCTGTGCCTGCTTGAAAATAATCGGGTGACATAGCTGTGCTGCACGTACTTCAAAAGGCGTTACGTGCGTGCGCGTGTATCCGTGCGTTAGTGTATAAAGTTAACGTTAGCAGTGCGCCGGAATTGCCACAAGCCGGGAAGTGTGCCTGTAGTTCTTGGAATTTCTGTACATACGTAGAAATTCGGGCCGGCTGTTAGCGACGATGATTTCTTGGAAGTGACTTTGTTTTTGCAAGATATCGATTCACTTATCGTAAGTGCTATTGTGACTGACGTTCGTGCTCCGCTCGAGCATTGAAATTTGGGTTATGACGAAAGAAAGGTGCAGAATTGGAGTTGGATTCTCGCCGATACGGTTTTTGTGTTTAAGTTTAACAAAATTCGTTTTTTATTTAATTTATGCATATAAGTATTACGAAGCAACCCCTGGCGGTGCCGGGTTAACCCCATTCCCGGCATGGGGGCTGAATCCACCCCCTCGGGTTTTTTCCTTGCCAATTCCGGGATTTTTGACGCAGCTTCACGAATCTTTGTCACTGTTCCTAGCTATCCTTTCTTCGTACTGCAACAAAATTTCGTACTTCTGCTTGGTTCGGGGGCGGAGCCATACAATGTTTTTGGGAAGCATCTCAGGACATTTTTGGCCATGTTGAGGGTAACGGAAAAAAGTCTGCCAAAACAGCGTTTTTAAGATATAACGTAAAACTTTACACGGATGTGTATGTCAATAGTTGGGAAACATACAAATACAATTTTCTTCATATGAGGCCACTTGACAAAACGTGTGTTATGATAATGTCGTGTGGGAAGTTTCTGGTTGACCTGTCTCGCTAGTTTCTGGTTGACCTGTCTCGCTAGCTTGCTCCTGCCATATGTGACATCTGAGCTCTCGGCGGCCGGCGCGGCTGCAGTGAGAGAGCATCTCCGGAGGGCAGAGCGCGCAGTGGCAGCGGGAGGACGGGCGTGGCTGTGTATGTGCTTGCGTTGCTTGCTGCCTGGAACGCTCAGAAGGACCTTAATACAACTACAAAACGAAGTCTAGGTCAAAAACAAAGAAATGATTCTGACATTATGTTTTATTAAATGCCAAACCTGGAACATATATGACGTACAAGGATGCTCCTTACTTGTGTACCAAGCTTCAGCCTGATGTCAGGTCGGGTCACGGAGCTATGACCTAAAATGACAGTGTGCGGACCATAGATCACAACAGCCGTAAACTGTAATCTTCCACATGAAGTGAATTCAAATGACTGAAAACATTTTCTAATAATACGAAATGCACGCAAGATTATTCCAAGTGACTCTAAGGTCACTGGAGGCCGTTTAAGGTCAAAGGTCGTAAGCTGATCTGAAGAGCATGTGACCATGACAGTTCCCCGTTTTTTATGTCCCAAACGCCGCTTATGCCAGCATTATGCAAACACTGTATACAGTTTGTGCTTTATAGACAGTTTGTGCTTCTTCAGCATAACATGACTACCAGAAGTAAAGCAGAAAATTGCTTTTAACTTTTTGGTTAAATAAGCTTTGTAAAACCTAATCCCTCACTTTTAGAATCATGTGAATCCTAAATGAGTTTTCTCAAAGTTTCAAATGTATGGACCCATGGTAAATGTCCCATTTATAATCTCTCAATTCATGTCAATTTCACCGAAATCGGGCCATAAACAACAGAGTTATAAAAAGTCCAGAAATATCCCCATTACGACTTTTCCGTCCATCCCCCATATCCAGTCCTTTTGAAATTTTGAAAAATTACTTTTTAAAATGCAGTCCACTTCATGGCAAATCGATTGGCATTTGTTGCGTTGAAATCACATGCGTAGTTCTCGAGATCTCGAGGGCCGAATCGGCCCGCCGCCAGGAATCGGCCATACCGTCTAGCCCTCCGGGAACAGTGTTAAAGACCGGCACTCGGTCGTGGCGCGCCAATCGAGCGAGCCTTCGCCCGACAACCCGAGGGCCCAGAACACGTGAACAGGGGTCGGCCAGGTCCCTGGGTGGCGGGGGCGGGCCAGGCGAGTGGCCTGGGGTCCGGGGCCCGTGACCTGAGGTCAGTTCGGCCCAGGAGCAGAAGGTAGCCCACCGACGCCTGACGAGACGAAAGGCCTGGCACAAGACTACGAAGCTAGTGTTCAAACCCGACTGGTGCTTCGATAAAAAGGACAGAAAACAAGCAAGGCAAACAAAACTTGCTCTGAAACTCGCAAAGAGTATTGCTGGCGAGGGTTCTGTTCCAACGTACATAGCTGTTAGAGGTAGTTGTTCTGGAGTTCTGGAGTTGAACGGGAGAGGAAATGGTGGGATCTGCTACAAAACTGGCTCGCCCGCACCATCCAGACCACAGTCGCAGCAGAACTCGTCGTCTGTGACCATGTCCGCCACCATGAAGGTAAGAACATTGTCCCACCCTCACAGAAGCTGAGAGCCAGACACGGCAGTCGCCAATAGCCGTTCCGTTCCGTTGCGCTCAATGCCGAATTTGAAGCACCTCATTTTAAAATTGTATGAAACCACAACGACATGACCCAGGCCTGCCACAGAACACAAGACCTCAATCGTATGCAGATCACCTCGCTGCATCGCTGTAACACGCCATGGTCCGCTAATCGAGCCCCGCTCAGAAACCAGGCGGTACCCAGACCCCGCCCAACTTCGGGACAGTAATCGACTGTTCATCGCCCCCCCTCCCCCAACACATTCAGCTCTTTAGCATATGGCACACACACACTGACACGTCATTTTAGCTGATACCCGATTTTACAAGACACGCTGATGTTATGAAACATTCGGTAGTTGTCATCGGAATGACATTGTTTAGAAGTTAATTTCATAACATGGACAACTGCGTGAAGTTTTTTCCTACTCTGCACACACCCCTGCTTTCGTAATCAGATCTTTACGTGTCAAAATAAGCGTAGCAACAAATCCTAGAAATGCTATTATATCCGCGCTTCATACGATGGTCATTAAGAGCGTTTCCAAAAATAAGGCCTTCTATCAGTCAAAAGCCAAAAGTGAAGAGGGCGTTACTTGCAACGTAAAAGAATGCTCTCTTTTTCCTACACAAATCTGCTATTGTTGTCATAAAATACAACGAAAATGTCATTAGGAATAAAATGGAAAGGTGCACTGCAAAACTGGCAATCGGGAAAAGCTGCTATGGCAAAAGATCATCTGAAAAGAGATAATAAGCAAATGCTAGTACGGCAAAAGATGTTGTGGCAACAAATTAGTTGGTTGACGAATCTCACCACAGATCCTGTCATGAAGCTATTTTTGTCTTGCGAAGTAGACTAATCGCTCGTGATTACTGTCAACAAGCCTATATAATTCAATATTTTCCGTTTTGACCTTAGTGTTTCTCCCAACGTTACTCCATATCACAATTTTTTTTCGTCTACTTACACGGATTTCATTTCAGCTTGTCTCTCACAAAGTGTGTGGAATTTCAGTTTTCCACCATGAAACATTTAACAGGACCTCTGTTTCCAGCTGGTCGTCCTCCTCTGCATGGTTGCTGCCGCTGCCGCTGGTTACCCCGATACGGCGGATACGGCGGATATGGCGGATATGGTGGATACGGTGGATGCGGCGGATGTGGAGGATATGGCGGATATGGTGGATACGGTGGATGCGGCGGATATGGAGGATATGGCGGATATGGTGGATACGGCTGATATGGTGGTTATCGAAAGCATACTGGATAAGGTGGATACGGCGGATCCTCAGGATACTCCCGACGCTGCTCGGGCTACGGAAAATGATACAACTAAGGGACATCCTGCAAACATTGAAACGTGTTCGGTAATGTTTTCCATGAGACCTTTTCATTGACGGCCATGAATCATGCCCAATGACTTGGCCTCATCTTTGAATGATTTATATGCCCTGTACATGTGCAGCAAACACAGTAAATACTGAGCACGCGGTAAGAATTGGGTAATCTGTGAAAGTGTTTAATATGGCGAATGGATAACTCTGGACTGAGCACCGTATTTCATGGCCTTCCAATTGCTGATGGAGGTGGTATTTTTTCCCACCTATATCAAGAGCCAGTAATCTGATTCCGGTAATTTAAACTACCATTGTATATTCCAGCACCCCGGGTTCCAAGACCGCCTTTTGTTGACCTTAAGACTGCGGATGACATTGCAGGTCAAATATTCAAAAGTGACGGTAATCTGCCTACCGACTGATTAGCCAGTGTGTCTTCGTCCATAGCAATACTGAAGTCGGTTACGTAACGCGGCTAGACGGTTGTAAATAAAAGAAGCAGACAACGGTCCGATGAAGGGTACCTGCACTACACAGTGGGCCACAATCTGATCATGTTGAGCACGCTCATTCGACCGATGAGCAAACCAGTGACCAAAACACTGAGTTCGGTTCACAAACGTTTAACATTCAACGACAGAGTTTTGTTGAACAGTGATCCTTCTTTTGGGTCGCAGCAGTAAAGTAAATTTGCGACACCGTTCGCGCTGTGGCAGTTAAGGAATCATGCTGTTTTGGATGCAGTGCAGCGGCCCGATTTTGGCAAACCAGGCTGTGCATGTGCGAGATGCTAACAGTTTACTTTGCTAAAAATTTGGCAAAGGGCAGGGTTTCTGATGCCTGCTCTGATGAATGATGAGTACATTGATGAGTGCACAAGTAGCTGAAGCCACAATTTATTGAAGCCATTCAGCAATAAGTTGGAAATAAAAATATCACACCATGCTGCAAATTTCTTCATGTTATTTACCACGGAATATAAACACTCCCCTGGCGGTGGGGATGAGTGGATGCCGCCCCACCCAAAACAATGTCTTCGTGGCCACGGTAAACGGTGCACGACGGCGCCCTGAGATTGGTTATAGCTGACGACACATTCATTGCGCATGTTTTCAAACAACAGTGACCATAAATCATTACTAAATGACGTCATTACCATGACATCATTACTGACGGCTTAACGAGCGATTTTTGCGCCAAATGTCGGTGTTCGATTGTTTTAAGGCAATAACTATGCATAAGCGACAAACGACGGGCATGAACTCTGTTAAGAATGGTATGCCACATTGAAACACGCAACTTTAAACAGGTCAATGACGTTTTGAGAGTCAAAGGTCGCTGACTCAAGATGAACTTTTTGACCCTGAAACCATCCTAGACTAATTTTTGGCACTAAATATAATAAGAAAACGATTTTAGTCCCAGTTGGTTCCAAATGCGTCGTTTTAACTCCTGAAAACCTACTTATAGGTCCAAGCACAAAGTTTGACTTGACCTGGGTGGTCACTGGTTGACCTGGCGGGGTCGACCCTGGTACCGTGGGATTTCTGGGGCACACAGCTATCGATCGCTTTTCGTCCCGAGGCGCTAGCTCAATGCATTTCTATCAGCGGAAGATGTTGAAGGGGTGCCTAACACCTCGCTATCAGTGCCAGTGAAAATCCTTCCTTTCCGACAAGGGTTATTAAGCCACGCTCTTTCCGGTATACGTATCTCAGTTCGGTTACCAGAGGGCGGAGCTCCTCGAGACCGGGTCTCGAGGAGCCCATGATTCCATGAAACTAGAAAGGTACGGAAATGAGAGTGACACTAGTGGAGTGTTCGTCAAATACCAAAACGCTTATTTATACCGCACACTACTGTTGGTCCGTTTCGAACATACGCAACTGGGGGGGGGGGGGGCAGTTGGCCGCCCCCCCTCTAACTCACCAACGATTGGTCGTACGATAAAAATAGCCATACCATTGGAAAGCATGTGATAAGTACAGCTCGAAACTGGTCTCATTTTTGTTTTAGGTAATATGTAAGCAATTTACGCCCTATATATGTTTTCTGATAGACGACTGCATGAGACGGAGGAATGGCCTGAATCTCAACGGCTGTGACTAATAACGCATAGGTAAAGGCACCAGCGCACAAGTAAAGGTCCGCGGATGCTGATACACGTCTAATTTCCAGATTTGTTCAATATATACGCCGAAACATTGAGTTAAAGACACGGCAATTCTCGCGCCAGCTGTCGGCGTACGCCGCTGCCGTATGCAGTAAAAAATTGACGGGAACTAATTTTAGCGTTCCTTTATTTTTGCGAAAAAAAGACTATCTATGTATATCTTACTGATCTTAGTGGTTCTTCTAACGGTTTTTCATGCTTTAATTTTGGAAAAGTTCATTAGTTACCAATCTACACAACTGGCGGAGCTTTACTCGCGAGAGCTTGTTTATTTCCAAAATATGCTACTTTTCAAATTTTTGAGGTTCCTGGTATTACTTACATCTATGCAAGCTAGTTCTGCCATTTTCTACCCATTCTGAGTAATTCATCGCTGATTTTACGGCGGTACATTTTGGGTCATTACAGTTTCTCGTGACCTGACCTCAGGTCAATGGCTGGAAGTCATTGATACTTTGCCCTGTGACGGTAGCTAGATGCCTGTTTCACTCCACACTAAAAATGTTATGAAATATTCCGTTAATTTCCGAGAAAACCACGACATGTCTTAAAAATGGGCTTGAGCTTAGGTCAATGAACCGGAAAATTCGGAAAAATCTGAGACAGCAGATTTGTTGCATCCAACACGATCACTAATGTCTGAAAGTATTATTGAGATATATTGTTTTACGAAAAAGTTACAGGGCGCTAAACGTTTTTAGACATAGGTCTGTTTGACCTGACCTAGGTCAGGCACCTGACCCGACCTGAGGTCAAAATTTGAACACGAGATGTAAAATTGATGAAGCAAAAGGTACACAAAGTTTTGTGACTTTGTGTTCGTTGGTTCTCTCCGAATCTCAGGAAGACCTCAGGAGAGGGGGGCGGGCGGTCAACTCCCCCCCAGTCGAGAACGAGTTATTGTCTCCTGGTTAGCAGTTTAGGGCCAAAAGGTGAAACAAAGCTATGGCATGACGTATAAAATGTATGTGCAATAAAAGCATATAGGGCAGTCCTGTAAAATGGTTTTGAGCAATGAACACTCCAAAAAGGGCCAAAAATGTTTTCCCATTCTCGAAAAGTAGATCGATACTCTGCGATTCATGTAAGGTCAGGTCAACAGCAACATCAATACAGCACTGTTTTTTTCGAAACAGGCACACAAGTTATTTGCTTTAAGCATACCTTTTGGAATCACCATTACGAATTCTAAGATTGGCGTGATAGTTTTTACTTAAAAAAAACAGGTTAATGGAGATGACGTAAAATCATATCAGGTCAACTAAGGTCATGTCATTCGCATCTCGCGATTAGATGTCAAACAAACGCCATTTGATCTCTATAGCCATGTCAGTGTATTCTGGAATGGTATGAAAGTCAAGGACAGGTTAGTTCATGTCAGGTCGAGGACGATAGCAAACAAAATTGTCTGTCTCGTTCGAACACCCAAGGTGCCGCAGAACAAAACCATGAAGTAAAATAAAAAAAATAGCCCGGTAACTAAAACCAGAACTCTCACGGTCAATACAATGATGCAATAACAGCACAGCGGCCGACGAAACGCCAGCTCTATAACACCTATCTTCAAACAACCTCCTCTTCCCATCCCAGCACGGTTTCCGACCGCTGCACTCCATTGAGATGGCCCTAACTTGCATCACAGACAGTATATTTCCGGATAGTGATTCACGTCAAATTTCCCTCTTGTGCTGAATTGACTTCAGTAAATGATTTGACGTCATTACACCTGCAACACGGCTGGAAAAACTCCAGCTGCTGGGAGTCGACACGACGTGGTTCAGAAATTATCTTCATGGTCATACTCAGATTGTTAGCCTTACTGGCTCTCATGTTCTCATCAAAATCTCTCCTCCTTTAGCTATCAAACAGGGTGTTTTCCAAAGCCCTAACCTCGGCCCAGTCGTCTCCCGAGCGTTCGCTAATGACCTGAGTTTGTACATCGCCGACGCCTAAGTTGTGCAGTGCGCTGACGACACGTAGGTCGTAGATTCTGGCCCAAAATCTGCAGTACCAAATCTTATATCACGCATGGAACAACCTCTGTCATCTCTTGGCGACAGCTTCTCTTCTAACAGTGTAAACGCTAACGTCACAAAATTTGAGCTCCTCACACTCGGCTCCAGATTGGAAATCTGTGCGCTCTTCCGCTCACCAAATCTTACCGGGGAACATGTCTGACTTGCAGTACCGAGGTGAAAAATATAGATATTATTTTCGACCAGCATCTGTCATGGGATACATATGTTCGGGCCGCCTCGCGCACGTGCTGCAGCACCTTCACAGCCCTATCCCACCTCCATCACTACCTTCCTCGCGACATCCTGCCCGACATAGTCACCGCCCTGGTGGTCTCGCAAATCCAATACTTACTGGTGCTGTATGACAACGGCACTACCAAAAATCTTGACACCATTGAAAATATTTTGAATTATTCCGCCCGAGTCATCTTCGGCAAATGCAAATTCGACGAAGTTTCGGATGTGCGAGAGCACTGTGGGTTGGCTTGATTCATCTCAGCTCTTTCAATACCAGTTCCTCTACCTTCTGGACAAAATCTTAACAACTGATAAACCCGAGTGCATCTCACGTCAGATCTGCACAAACCAAGACCACCCTGACCACGTCCGTCCCACGAAACAGGACGGTCTGTTACACGTGCCCGATATACGCAGTGAGGCGGGGAAGCGTCGCTTTGTGAACAGGGCTCCACGTCAGATGAATGAACTACCATAATACATTCGTGATCTGAGTGGCGCACCCTTCAGGCGGAAACTGAAGGCACATTTGAGAGCTGTCCATGATCAACAGTAAGCTAGGGATGCACCGGATCGGGGTTTTTGTGATCCGGCCGGATACCGGATATGCCGGATCGGGGTGCCGATATCCGGCCGGATATCCGGCCGGATACCGGATATTATGCTTACATGTTTTTATTTGCTATTTCTATTGAAAGAATGGAACCGAAAAGACTGAATAAAAAAAGAAAAATATGGGAGACTAAAAAAAAAATAGTGAAAAATGTCGACAGTTTGTGAGTCATCCCCTAGTGCATAAACTAACTGTGAGGTTTCCATGGGTTTCCTTGTAATAAATAAATAGATGAGCAAAGAACACCACAATAGTAGCGGAGCTCACCATCTCCCACTGCAGGCAAAGGTATTGGTGTAGCCACGATTCAGAAATGAGAGGGAAGGAACAGACTGGCTGCAGTCCACCAAGAACATACAGGGCGAGGGATAAAAATAACCTTTTCTGGCGTTGCAGGACGACTTACGGTTGAAAGTCCTTTTGTTGGACTTCAAAGTGCAAGAAATAGTGTCTCCAATGGGAGCTTCCCATTTCATACCTTAAAAATTAAGGGGACAAATCGCCACTTCTGGAAAACCGCAGGGGGACACGGGCACCCATAGGCAAAGGCTTCAGAATACGCAGAATACCATTACAGTGCCTTCGTAGAACTAGAATACCTGACTTGAAAAGCCTTCTTTACGATTACTAAAGCATGTCTCTTGAAGTAACTGGTGGGTAATAAGAAATGAAGAAATGAAAACTTTTTAATTGTAGATATTTCTTAAACATTACAGGTTTCACTACTGGCATTTGGCTCGTGCATGCTAACCACTGTTGGCTTTAAAACTGCGCAAAAATGTGTGAGGAATTTCAATTTATTTGCAGTCAGGAGGCAATATCAAAGCAAGGTGACAGAGAGATTGTCGCGAGACTTGCCCGTGAGAACCCCGGAACGACCCAAATCATTTATCTGGAGGCACTGTGAATCCTTTGGGGCCCACGAGCGACTATTAGCAGAACGCTGGCAACCCTCTATAGTCGTGGTAATGTTTCCCATACTGGCAGTCACCACCAAACAACCAGACTGAGCATTAACCCGCGCAGTGGAAAGGGGTTTCGCACTAACGCGCACTAGAAGGAGGGTCTAAAAGTGCCCCCCTCCGATCTCGGCAAAAGAAAGGGCTAGAAACATGAAATCCTATGGACAGAGTGGGGCTATAACGATTTACATTGTGTGCAATTTTCATGACTCTAAGTCGATATCTTCAAGGTCAAATGTGGTGGAAAAGGTCAAGTTTGGACACTTTCTCGGCCCGTACAGGCCATTCCGTGCAACTTTTCGAACGAAACGGGGTGTTTGTTGGGCCGTTAAAATGTGGAATACGACAACTTCCATTCATTTGGAGTCTTGACTGGGGATTTTGGGTCTGGGTCATGTCAGGTCATTGACCTACGGCGTCATGTTTTCGTCTTTTACAAATCAGATTTCGAACAACACGGGGCAGTTTGAGAGTAAATGAGGGCGCAACATGTAGCTTTTGGCGCATTTTCAGTGAAGGTAGCCAACATCGGTACATCTGGTCATTCCCAGCGTTCATATTTCTGTATGTATGCATATGTATATATGTATATACATGTGAATATCAATGTGCCAAACGTGTTTTAGTAGGGTGCTTAAATGCGTATTTCACGCAAATCGATATATTGCAAAGCAAATCTGGACCAGGTCACAAAAGCTGCCCTTGACCTTTGATGACCTTGACCTGAAATGACTCTGGTATATATGTATGCGTATCCATGTGCGCACACGTGTCTTCATTAAGGTCTTTGAATGCATATTCCATACAAATCGACATGCCGCAGAACAAATCTGGGGCAGGTCACAAGATATTTGACCTTGACCTATAATAATTTTGACCTTCACTGACCTTGGTATATGTAAGCGTATCAGTGTGCGCACACGTGTTTTTATTGAGGCCTTCGAATGCATATTTCATACAAACCGACATGTTGTAAAGCAAATCTAGATCAGATCACAAACTGTTTGACCTTGACCTTTGATGACCTTGACCATTATTGACCTTAGCTGTGGTCTTGGTACGTCCATCACTAATGCCCGAATGACGTCACCTGATTGTGTTCAAACGGTAGTCTTAAGTAGAACGCTAGTTCTTTCACAAGGTTCCCATTTGTCAGCGACAACCATCGTTTTCGTTATGTTTGCTTGACTTCAAATGCTTGAAACCTTAAAAAATTTTCCGGCAGATTTCCGATTTTTTTTCTACGTCATTCGACGAGTTATTTAATTGCCGTAAATGTCACAAAGTAACAGTAACCAGCTGCGATCCGTTCTCTAGATATTCAAGAATAACAGGTGAGGGGGGGGGGGGGCACAAAAAGACCCCTTTCCATTGCGCGTGTTAAGACAGCTGCAGCTGATTCGAGTTGTAAAAACAACGCGTGTCATAAGGCGTTCTGGCTGGAAGGTTTGGAATCTCTAGAGCGTTCGTGACAAAAATGAATGTTGACAAGCAAGGCCTGGTACCGAAAGAGCAAGAGGTCACCCCAGGTCATCCAAAAACAAAATGTCGCCCAAAAGACCCGCATCCGGAAACTGTCGCGCGGATCATATGAAATCGGAAAGAATGTGGCATTGCCATGGACGACGAAAGCTTCTTTACCTATCACGAGAGGCATATGCCAGGAAACCTTGGGTACTCTATTGGAGCACGTGGAGACTGTCCAGCAGAAGTACAGCTGAGGCAAGAGAGCAAGTTTCCCGTAATCTTTTCGTGTGGCCCGCCATCTCTGTACCGTGAGAAGTGTGTGGGAGATGTGCTCATCCCATATTTGGATGAGGACTGTTTCGACAGGGCATGTTGATCTGGCCAGACTTGGCCAGCGTTCATCATGCGAAGAAAACGCTCAAGTTGTTGGAAGAGGCCAGAGTGCCGTATGTAGCGCGTGACAGCAATCCCCTGTATCCCCAATGTACGTCCTACTGAGGACATCTGGGGCATCATTAAGCAGAGGATGTTTCAGGGAGACTGGTGAGCAACACCCAAAGTCGCCCTAAAGCGCTGGATGAGCCAGGTGATCGCTGCTCTGGAGCGATCAACCAGAGATATCGCGTAAAATGCTGGTGCACGTGCCCAGGCGCGTGCGTGTTGCCAACAGATGAGAGGTGATGGATATGATCCATTAGGCAAGAACTGACCGCAACCTCTATAATTACATTTCTGCAAAGTTTAATGTTCATACAGTAACACATGTGCTTACGGTATGACTTTAAATATTGTGCCATTTCCCAGTGCCCATACGTTATATTTTCCTTTAATGCATTTGTGTCAAAGAATTTGACAAAGATAAGAAATATCTGGAAAAAGGAAAAAGGAAAAATAGATCATAAGATGGGCTGCTGACCGCATGCTGGCTATTGTTTCAAAGCTTTGAACTTGAGTCTCATTCTTGCAAAATATGTCCGAACCCTCCCGGACCAATACAGAACAGTATTGGTTCCAAAATCTCCAGACCGACCTGGAACTGCCAGGTACATCGACAGTTTAATACAAGAAGCCACTGTTCTCCTGAAACGGTTTTGGACGCAAACATTAGAGCAACGTCTTGATCGTACACCGGGAGGTTAAGTATCCGGCAATATCCGGCCGGATCACAAAAATATCCGGCCGGATACCGGATACCGGATAATCTCTAATATCCGGTGCATCCCTACAGTAAGCCCGTCTACTAGCGTTGTCATCAAGGCAATTCATAGATTTGAGTTATTTTTCTAACGTAACATAAGTGGTTCATTCTGCATCCAACATATCAAGTAGGGATGTGGGCTTGGAGTGCACATTCGTAAAATGGCAAAGGTACTATCGTAACATTGCGATTGGGAGTCCCGCTGACAACCAATCCGATTTAGTTTTTACATATTGTAATCAGACCAAAGAATATGAACAACACCGATCCGACCCAATCAGAACAAAATGAAGAGGAAAGAACGAGAATCGTAAAACAAGCAACACAACTACTACAGTAGTACAAAAAACAGACAACTAAATACAAATCGTACATGATTTGTTGATGTAACCGGGTCTTAGGAGGACCAAAATGTTTTTCGTAACATTTTGAGAGGATCACCGTCACCAAATTACGTTTCCCATATGACGCATATTTTTGTCTTGAAATCGAAATTTTCCACTGACTATTTTGGCAAGGCACAGGTTCGTTGAACAGACTCATTTCCAACTCTTTCAACCCTGCCAGAGAGGAACAGACAAACGATAAAGAAAGAAAGAGAGAGAGAAGGAGGGACAGAAAGCGATCAAAAACCGGCCATTTATCAAACGCCATCAAAGCATATCACAGTTATGGAGCACTCGTGTTGAATGGGTCCTCTACTCGCAGACATACAACGAAACAGGTCCGCAACTGACAACATAATGGTGGGTTTGCATGTTTTATTTTGACATTTCTGGCTTTCACCCTCCTTAGCACGACTGCACGAAGGCTGTGGTTCTTCGCTTTGGTCTCTGCAATGCTTTGTCAAAAGTGAACTAGAGAAAAAATGATGGGATCTTGTATAAAACTGGCCGGCGCGTACCATGCACACCACAGTCGCAGCAGAATTCGTCGTCTGACACCATGTCCGCCACCATGAAGGTAGAAACATTGTCCCGCCATTACAACAGCTGAGAGCCAGACGCGGCAGTCCCAAATAGCCGTTCTTTTCCACGCTTTCCACGTTCAGTGCCAAATACGAAGCACCTCGTTTCAGAATCCTGTGGAACCACAACGACTTGACCCAGGCCTGCCACAGAACACAAGACCTCGATCGTATGCAGATCATCTCGCTGTTTCGCTGTAACGCGCCATGGATCACTAATCGAGCCCCGCTCAGAAACCAGGCGGTTCCCATACCCTACCCAATTTAGGGCCAGTAATCTACTGTTGATCGGCCTCGCCCCCTCAACACATCCAGCTCTTTAGCATATCGCACACACACACTGACACGTCATTTTAGCTGACACCCGATTTTTTAAGACACGCTGACGTTACGAAACAGTCGGTAGTTGTCATCGGAATGACATTGTTTAGAAGTTAATTTCATAACATGGACAACTGCGTGAACTTTTTCCTACCCTGGACACACTCCTCCTTTCGTAATCAGATCTTTACGTGTCAAAATAAACGTAGCAACAAATCCCAGAAATGCTATTATACCGCTCTTCATATGATGGCGATTAAGTGCGTTTCCAAAAGTAAGGCCTTCTATCAGTGAAAAGCCAAAAGTGAAGAGGGTGTTACTTCCAACGGAAAATAATGCTCTCTTTTTCTTACACAAATGTGATATTGTTGTCATATAACACAACGAAAATGTCATTAGGAATAAAACGGAAACGCGCACTGCAAAAATGGCAACCGGGCAAAAGCTACATCGCAAAAGATCACATCAAAAGAGATAATAAGCAAATGATAGTACGAGAAAAGATGGTGTGACAACAAATTGGTGCATTTACATATCTCACGACAGATCCTGTCATGCAGAAATTTATGTCTTGCAAACTACACTAATCTCGAGATTACTGTCAACAAGCCTATATAATTCATTAGTTTCCATTTTGTCCTTAGTGTTTATCCCAGCGTTACCCCATATCACAATTTTTGTTTTCGCCTACTTACACGGTTTATATTTACAGCTTGTGTCTCACAAAGCGGGTGGAATTTCAGTTTCCCAACATGAAGCATTTAACAGAACCTTGGTTTCCAGCTGGTCGTCCTCCTCTGCCTGGTTGCTGCTGCTGCCGCTGGTTACCTCCGATACGGCGGATACGGCGGATATGACGGATACGGCGGATACGGCGGATATCACGGATACGGCTGTTTCGGACTCAGCGGACTCGGCCGCAGAAAATGATACCACTAAGGGACATCCTGTTACCATTAAGACATGTTCGGAAATGCTTTTTATGAGAACTTTTTCATGCACGGCCATGAATCATGCCCAATGATTTGTACTCATTTTTGAATGATTTATATGCCATGGAAATGTCTAGCAAACACAATAAATATTGAGCACGTGATCAGAATTGTATATGTTTAATATGGCGAATGGCTAACCCTGTACTGACTAACGTATTCCACTGTCTTCCAATTTTTGATGGCGCGAGCATTTTTCCCACTTGTCTCAAGAACGAGTAACCTGAAACAACGTCGTTTTGAAACAACAGTGGCCAAAACTCATTTCAGGTCACCGGGCTATGACGTCATTGCTGAAGGGTTGCAGAGTGATTTTTGCTCTAAAGGTCGTTTTTCCACATTTCTAGGGGAATAGGTATGCATAAACGACAAACGATGGGCATGAAATCTGTGCAGAATGGTAGTCCACATGCAAACAGGTCACTTTAAATGGGTCAATGACGTTTCCAAACTCAAAGGTCATTGTGTCAAGATGACCTTTTTTATCTCGAAGCCTTTTTAGATTAATTATTGCCATTGGACATGACTAAGTAAACGATTTTATACCAATTTGCCTCCCAATGTTTCGTTTTTAACTCCGGAAAATCGACTTATAGTTTCAAGCCTTAAGTCTGAATTCATCTAGGTCACTGGTTGACCTGCCGGGATCGACCCTGGTACCGCGGGATTTCTGGGGCACACAGCTATCGATCGCTTTTCGTCCCGAGGCGCTAGCGCAATGCAATTCTATCAGGGGCTAGATGGTGAGGGGGTGGTTAACACCTCGTCATCAGTGCCAGTGAAAATCCTTCCCGTCTGAAAAAGTTTAGGCGGCGCACTTCCAGATATCCTAATCGCAGTTCGGTTATCCGAGGGCGGGGCGCTCCTCGAGACTCCAATGACCTCAAGACACCAGAAATTTACCAAGATCAGAGTGACACGAGTGAAATGCTCACCAAATACCATGACGAATGGTCGATTATTTATTGTCTGAATTATCAATTTAGGACCAAGAGGTCAAACAACGTTGCAGCATAACGTGTAAAATCTATGGGCAATGAAAAGATAAAGGGCAGTCCTGTAACATGATTTTGAGCAATAAACAGCCTAAAAAGGAACAGAAATGTGTTTTCGCTGTCGAAAAGTAGCTTGATACTCTTCGAATTACGTCAGGTCAGGTCAACAGCAACTGCAATACAACACTGCACTATTTGGAAACAGTCACGCAGGTAATTTTGCTTTAAGCATATCTTTTCGAATCACCATTACAAATGTTTAGTTGAGCATGACAACTTTTATGAAAAACGACGACTGCAGGCTATCTAAGGTGATATCAGGTCAAGTAAAGTGATATTATTCGCACCTCCCGATTGGGTAAAGGCATGATTGCCCAACAAACGCCATTTGATCTCTATAGTTATGTCAGTGTAATCTGGGATGGTATTAAGGACAAGAGAAGGTGAGTTCATCTCATGTCGAAAACGATGGCAAGCAAAATGCGTCTTTCTCGTGTGAAAAACCAGGGTGCCGCAGAAAAAAACAAAGAAATGAAATACTTATGAAATGATAAAAAACCACCCTGGTCACCAAAACAAGTACTCTGAAAGTCAATACAGTCATGCAAAATAGTACAGCGACCGGTGCAACGCCAGGTATACTACAGCCTATCTTCAAACAACGTCCTCTTCCCATCTGAGCACGGTTTCCGTCCGCGGCACTCCATTGAGACGGTCCTTACTTGCATCACAGACAGTATACTTTCGGATAGTGATTCAGGTCAAATTTCCCTCTTGTGCTTGATTGACTTGAGTACATGCTTTGACGTCATTTCTCCTGCAAAACTGGTGGAAAAACTCCAGCTGCCGGGATTCGACACCACATGGTTCAAACATTATTTTCACAGTCATACTCAGAGTGTTAGCCTTACTGGCTCTGATGTTCGCATCAAAATCTCTCCTCCTTTGGCTATCAAGCAGGGTTTTTTCCAACGCTCTAACCTCGGCCCAGTCCTCTCCCGAGCGTTCGCTAATGACCTCAGTTTGTACATCGCCGATGCTCCAGTCGTGCAGTGCGCCGACGACACTCAGGACGTAGATTCTGAACCAAAATCTGCAGTGCAAAAGCTTATCTCACGCAAGTTCTGCCATCTCTTTGCTAATGTTTTATTCTAACGGTCTAAACGCTAACGTCACAAAATTTGGGATCATCAGTCTCGGCTCCAGACAAAATCTGTGCGTTCTTCCACTTATCAAAATTTCTTACCGCGGGAACATGTCTGAATTCCAGTACCGAGGTGAAAAATATGGGTATTATTTTCGACCAACATCTCACATAGGATGCACATGTTCCGGACGTCTCGCGCAAGCGCTGCAGCACCCTCACAGCCTGTGAGGGTGCTGCACCTCCGTCACTACCTTCCTCGCGACATCCTACCCGAGATAGTCACCGCCCTGTGCGATGTGCGCCCAGTCAGTATGGGAAGTGCGAGATAGTCTTCGCACATCATATACTGACTGGTGGTGTATGACAACGGCACTACCGAAAATCTTGACACCATTGAAAAAATTTTGAATTATGCCGCCCAAATCATATCGGGCAAGTGCAAATTCAATGACGTCTTGGGCGTACGAGAGCACCGTGGCGTGGCTTGACTTATTTCAACTCTTTCATTGCCAGTCCCTCTGCGTTTCTGACAAAATCCAAACAATTGTTCAACCTGAGTGCATCGCACGTCAGATCTGCGCAAACCGAGACTACCCTGACCACGTTCGTTCCACGAAACAGGACGGTCTGTTACACATGCCCGCCATCCTCAATGAGGCGGGGAAGCGTCGCTTTGTACACAGGGATCCACGTCAAGTGAAAGCGCTACCATTATGCATTCGTGATCTGAGTGGCGCACCCTTAGGCGGAAAGTGAAGGCATATGTGAGCGTTTCCCGTGATCATCAGTAAGCCCTCCTCAGCTTTGTGATGAAGCTAATCCATAGGCTTCACTTATTTTCCTAATATAACATAAGCGGTTAATTCTGCATCTAACAATACCAGAAGTTTGCCAATCCGAACCAAACTATAGTGCTTCAGACGCGATATACGCGTCAGACGGACCGGCCCGTCGTGCATCTTCGGCTGGGTCGGCTGCCGTCGTGAGCTGGCGGACGGCGCCGGCCGAGCTCATTCTCCGCAGCAGGCCACCGACGCCTGAGGAGACGCAAGACTTGGCAGCAGACTACGACGCTAGTAGTGAAACCTAACTGATGCTTCGATAAGAAAGACAGAAAACAAACCATGCAAATGAAACTGGCTCCGGAACGCGCAAAGGTTATTGCTGGCGAGCATTCTGTTCACATGTATGCAGCTGTTAGAGGTAGCTGTTCAAGAGTCGCTGATCCACGGAAAAAGGAAAAAGAAAACACCCTGGGAAGCCGTTGACAAAGCTAGTAGAAAGCAACAGTCAGCAATAATTCAAACAACTCTTTTTTATGGATATGCTTATGTATAACATTTCCCGGAAGCTGTGTTACTGCATACTTTGATATATGCTGTATTACCACTTCTTTCAGGGTACATTCAGGGTGTTTGTATTCTGGTCTATGTAATGATATTTCTTACGAGCCTAAATGCTCTTATTGATTTCTGCCATGCTGTTTGTGTCTCGTTAATGCATATCATGATGTTACTTATTTCATCGTGTATTTTCATTTTATTCTGTCAAACATAAGAGACATGCAGTAAGCATAACTTACAAAACAATGCCAGAATAACCTGGCCTGTCTCTCTGCAATGATTTTTCTTTAGCAATCTAGCTGCGGTAAAACAGACTGTTTCCGAAATGGTGCCTACCACTTCTGGTTCGGCATCTGACATGTTGTCACGCAGGTGGTATTACTGAACATTGTCATCTGACAAACGAGCATTTGGTGTAATCACCTATACCGAAGGTGGCCTGTTTTCCACTAACAATCACATGTGACCTTTCTAATGTTTCAAGGCATTAAATGCAGGCTTCGTGTACTTATAACATGGACCAGCGAATGCATATGACAAGAAATGAATTACTGGAAATAGGATGGAAAAACGAATAACTGAAATATCAATAAAATCAAGCAATATCTGAACACACGATTATCCGCGAACAACACTACAGACAGGTAGGAACTAAACAGTGCACGCTGGCAAACGAAGAGCGCGGAATCTTCACGCGAGAACAGGTGACAGAACGGCTGGTCTGAAATGTGTAGATGACAGCTGGATCATTTTTCCAATCAGATCTTGGTCGTTGAAGTCACACCAGCATGCCGAGCGAAGCACTCTCGCGGTAATCAGGACGCCAGAAGCCAGTAGAACATTCCAATTAAAAACAAGTCTGTCACACGAAATGCGCTTCGCTCACCTTCCTTCGCGGCCTGTGTCCTGCTTCAGAGGGTTGCACTTTTCCTTTGATGAGCGTTCTTCGCCCTGATCGCGTCCAGCTTTTCCCTGATGGCGTCGCCTGTGGAAGGTTGTTCGGACGGATACGACAAGGGCGAGCTGCTAACCAGAAAAGAAAAGCCCACTGCAGCGCCCACGGCCAGCTACGGGCGGTTAAGTTAGGTCACAGAAGGTGCCTGCAGCTCTTTGTAGAGATGTGCCCCGTGACGTGCTCCCAGATATTGTATTTCACTTCGCATGATGAATTGTCAATGACAAAAAATTTGCTACCGCGTAATGATAATACGAATAAAGGATTTCCAGACCAGAGTTCTACGGTTCCCAGTTCGTATTTCGTGCACTGTTGGCACGAAATACCGATAATTCAAACTGAGATTTACCGATGTGGGGGTTCGCAGCTACGCTTACTTATAACTGGCCTCCTCTTACGTCAATCTGACCAGCCGTCCTTCTTGCCAGCTACCTCAGTTAACTGTACTCTCCTTCCCCATAGAACTAGTTGCCTAAGATGATTATACTCTGCCATTCTTTCGGACAAGACGCCTGAGACGGTGGAATCCTCCAATTGTCATTTATCATTCCAGTTATAAGGGGATTTCTATCCGGTTATCAGTTAGCAGTTACCTTAGGTAACTTAGGTGACTGAACCAACTCCTTTAATCCAATAGCTAGTTACCACTACCCGCAGTGACTGAGCCCTTTCTCCAGTAGATGTTCTCTTAATCCACCTTCCAGGGGCATGTAAATAGCAGTGCTACCTCTCCAATCATCTTACCGTGTGGAATCTCTAGATAAGGCCAAAACTAAACCGAAAATAAGAAGAAAAGAAGCTGACCAGTAAGCGTTTACCTGCGGTGGACGCTCACCGGTTACCATTTACCTGTGGTGGAAGTGACGACGTGACCGTCGTTAGTGATGGTGGCCGTGCCGGCGTGCGTCGTCGTCTGGTCCTTGGTGGCTACGCCAGAAGCTTGACTCTGACGAAGGAGGCGCGTTAAACCCAGTTTTTTTCAGACACAGACGCATCTGTTTCTTTTATCCGGTGTAGCAAATCGCCTCACTAGCAGCGTTTCGCCACATAAGTTTCGCCACATTCGCTCGTTTGCGGTACGAGTCCTGAATGCAGCCTGTCCTGTACCGCAGAGAATCTACATGCAGAGGTGGACATGTCTTCCTGTTCATCTCTCATCAGGAACTAACTTTTTTAAGACATAACTGAACATTTTATATGGATGTATAGCAAAATAGTTTGGCAGCGTTGAAATATAATTTCTCTTGTCTGTGTTCACTTTACAAGGTCAGGTCAAGGTCCAAAGTCAAAATTTGGTTTTATAGTAATAATTTCGACGCTATTTTTTTAAATGCCAAATCCGAAATACCTACAACGTTGAAGGGTGCCCTCTATTTGTGTATAAAGTTTCACCTTGATATCAGGTCGGGTCTCGGAGCTATGATCTAAAATGTCAGTGGGCGTACTCTATATCACAAAAGCCGTTCAAAAGAATTTTTGAAGTAAAGTGAATTCAGGTGACTGAAAACGTTGACAGATAACATTAGATGTACTCGAGATCATTCCAAGTGACTCCAAGGTCATTGGAGGTTATTTAACGTCAAAGGTGAAGAGTTGATCTGAAAAATATGTGACCATGTCGGTTCCTCCTTTGTTATGTCCTTGGTACCACCTATGCTAACATTATACAAATATTGTAATACGATTTGTATTTCTTTGGCATAACATAACTAGGAGAAGCCAAAAAAGTGCGTTTGCCTTTTTGTTCATTCAGCTGTTGAAAAAATAATCCTGCCATTTTTGCAATCATGTGAACCCCTATGAGTTTTCTGAAAATTTCAAATGCATGGATTGATCGCAAAAGTCAAAACCATACTCTCTTGATTCATGCGAATTTCATCAAAATCGGTCCGTAAACAACGGAGTTATAAGGAGCCAAAAAATCCCAATTTTCATTTTTTGCCCCTTTATTTGCCCTTTTCAAAATTTTGAAAACTTCTTTTTGTATAAATGTAGTTTACGTCATGGCAAATTGACTGTCGTTTGTTTCGACGAAATTGGATGGATAGTTCTCGAGATCTCGGGGGGGGGGGGGGCGAATCCACCCCTCTCCGGGAATTGTCCATACTAATAGCCTTCGGGGAATAAGATTAAGATGAACTCATTTCTAAATTTTTTGTCAGCATGTTCATCACTGGTGTCAGAAAAGGTGCTCAAAGTTTCAAGACGCTGCGTTTCTTCGCTATGTGATATCCCAGAAATGCGCCAGATGCGGGAGATTCCCCATCCAAGTCGCTAGCGGGTTAACCTTCGCTCACCAGAGGTTGAACGGAGTCTTTCGTTCTGCTTTTCATTTCTTGAAGACCCCCTCAGGTTTTCTGCACCTAGGGCAAAAACGAAGAGACCTAGAAACGTGAAATTTTTGGTAACCGTTGGCACACCATTTTGCTATCTTTTAACAAAGTTCCAAAATCACGTCAAGTCCGATGACTGGCCTATTGACCTTTCAACAAGGCTTGTCAAGAAAAAGTTAAAACTTACGCCAGCGATTGCCGGAAAGTGTGCTTGACGAACGGAAGGCGTTTCTTACTTATTTCGTAAGACGCCGTAGAATTTCATGAAATATTATAAGACAACGTAGAGAGTTGGTCTCACATGTATACCCCTAATTGTTTCTGAGATGCAAACTGTTGCTGGCCTTTCATGGATGTATTGACCTTGAGTTTTTGTTTTATTGATCAGCCTGTTTTTTATGGTCTCAGAAGTATTTCACTACTTCCTTTTGTTCTGCAGCATCTTGATTTTTCGAACGAAACAAAAACATTTTGCTTGCTGTCGTCCTCGACCTGCCATAGACTAACCTGTTCTTGACTTTCACGCCATTCCAGAATACACTGAAATGACTAGAGATGTCAAATGGCATTTGTTTGACAATCGTGCCTTTATTGAATCGTTAGGAGCATATGATGTGACCTTAGTTGCCTTACATGTCTTAGACCTTAGTTGACATGACCTTAGATGACCTCCATCAATTTTTTTAAATAAAAGTTCCCATGCTTAACTAAGCATTCGTAATGGTGCTTTCAAAACGTATGCTTACAACAAAATAACGTGCATGCCTGTTTCGAAATAAACCAGTGATGTATTCCACTTGCTGTTGAACTCACCTTGAACTCAAGGAGTATCAAATCATTTTCTGCCAATGGAAATACATTCCTGGCCCTTTTTGGACTGTTCATTGGTAAAAAAACATTTTAAAGGGCAGCCTTATATCCTTTTATTGCTCATAGATTTCAGACGTCATGTCATAAGCTTGTTTGGCCACATGGCCCTAAATTGTTAACTCAGAGACAATAAATAAACGCTCATTCTCCATGGCATTCCACGAACACTCCACTCCGTGTCACTCTCATTTCCGTACCTTTCTAGTTTCATGAAATCATGGGCTCCTCGAGACCCGGTCTCGAGGAGCCCCGCCCTCGGGTGACCGAACGCCGATTCGTACATCGGAAAAAGCGTGGCTTAAACCTTGTCGAAAGGGAAGGATTTTCACTGGCACTGATGGCGAGGTATTAGGCACCACTTCAACATCTTCCCCTGATAGAATTGCATTGAGCTAGCGCCTCGGGACGAAAAGTGATCGATAGCTGTGTGCCCCAGAAATCCCACGGTACCAGGGTCGACCCCGCCAGGTCAACCAGTGACCTCCCAGATCAAGTCAAACTTTGTGCTTGGACCTATTAGTAGATTTATCTGGAGTTAAAAACGACGTAACTGGAAACAAATGGACCTAAAATCTTATCATATTCAGTGCCAAAAATGAGTCTAGGAAGGTTCCTGGATCAAAAAGATCATCCTGAGTCAACGACCTTCGCTTTAAAAACGTCATTGACCTGTTTAAAGTGACCTCTTTCATCGTGGAATACCATTCTTAACAGATTTCATGCCCGTCGTTTGTCGCTTATGCATACCTATTGCCCTAAAACAATAGAAAACCGACATTTGGCGCAAAAATCGCTCTGTAAGCCTTCAGTAACGACGCCATTCAATAATGACCTATGGTCATTGTTGTTTCAAAACATGCGCAAAGAATGCGCCGTCAGCTATACCCAATTTCAGGGCGACCTCGTGCACTATTTATCGTGGTCCCGAAGACATTGTTTTGGGGGGGGGGTGGCATCGACTCATCCCCATCGCCCGGCGAGTGTTTATATTCCTTAGTAACTAACATGAAGAAATTTGCAGCATACTGTAATATTTTTATTTCAGTTTTATTGCTGAATAGCTTCAATAAATTGTGCCTTCATTTACCCGTGCACACATCAATGTACTCATAACTCATCAAAGCACGCATCAGAAACCGTCCATCGTGCCACATTTTCAAAAAAACTAAACTGTGAGCATCTCGCACATCCACGGCCTGGTTGGCCAAAATCGGGCCGCTGCACTGCATCCGAAACAGCATGGTCCTTTAACGTCCACAGCGCCAACGGTGTGGCAAATTTGCTTTACTGGTGCGACCAAAAACAGGGATCACCGTTCAACAGAACTGTGTCGTTGAATGTTAAACATTTCTGAACCGAACTCAGGCTTTTGGTCACTGGTTCGCAGAGCGTGCCGAACATGATCAGATTGCCAGCGCCCTTGTGACCCGCGGTGTAGTCCAGGGACCCTTCGTCGGACCGTTGTCTGCTTCTTTTATTCACAAACGTCTGGTCGCGTTATGTACCCGAGTTCAGTATTGCTATGGACGAGTACACACTGGCTAATCAGTCGGTGGGCAGATTACCGTCAGTTTTGAATATTTGACCTGCAATGTCATCCACAGTCCTAAGGTCAACAAAGGGCGGTCTGGGGCTCCGGTGTAACGGAATATACAATGGGAGTTTAAATTATCGAAATCAGATTATTGGCAATTGAGAAAGGTTGGAAAAAATGCCCTCCCCCATCAGCAGTTGGAAGGCGATGAATTACAGTGCTCAGTACAGAGTTAGCCATTCGTTACATCTAACGCTTTCACAAATTATCCAATTCTTATCGCGTGCTCAGTATTTATTGTGTTTGCTGGACACTTACAGCGCATACAAATCATTCAAAGATGAGGCCAAGTCACTGTGCATCATTCATATACGTCAATAAAAAGGTCTCATGGAAAGCATTTCAGAACACGTTTCAATGTTTGCAAGATGTCTCTTAGTTGTATCCCTTTCCGTAGCCGTATCCGCCGTATCCACCGTATCCACCATACCCTCCGTATCCTCCATATCCGCCATATCCGCCATATCCGCCATAACCACGATATCTGCCGTAACCGCCGTATCCGCCGTATCCACCATATCCGCCGTATCCTCCATATCCGCCATATCCACCATATCCACCATATCCGCCGTATCCTCCATATCCGCCGTATCCACCATATCCGCCATATCCGCCGTATCCGCCATATCCGCCGTATCCGCCGTATCGGAGGTAACCGGCGGCAGCGGCAGCAACCAGGCAGAGAAGGACGACCAGCTGGAAACCAAGGTCCTGTTAAATGCTTCATGGTGGAAAACTGAAATTCCACACTTTGTAAGAAACAGGTTGTAAACAGACACCCTGTAAGTCGACGAAAGCAAAAACTGTGACATGGGGTAACGTTGGGATAAACACTAAGGACAAAACGGAAAATATTAAATTATATAGGCTTGTTGACAGCAATCACGAGCGATTAGTCTAGTTTGCAAGACAAAAAATTGCTTCATGACAGGATCTGTGGTGAAATTCGTCAACCAACCAATTTGTTGCTACACGATCTTATCCCGTCTGATCATTTGCTTATTATTTCTTTTGATGTGATCTTCTGCAATACCAGCTTTTGCCCGGTTCCCATTTTGGCATTGCACATTTCCATTTGATTCCTAATGACATTTTCGTTGTATTTTATGACAACAATAGGAGATTTGTGTGAGAGGAAGAGAGCATTATTTTACGTTGCAAGTAACGTACTATTCACTTTTGGCTTTTGACTTATAGAATGCCTTACTTTTGGAAACGCTCCTAATCACCATGATATGAAGGGCGGATATAATTGCATTTCTGCAATTTGTTGCTACGTTTATTTTGAGACGTAAAGATCTGAATACGAAAGCAGGCTTGTGTCCACGGCAACAAAAACTTCACGCAGTTGTCCATGTTTTTAAATTAACTTCCAAAGAATGTCATTCCGATGAAAACTACCGACTGTTTCGTAACATCAGCGTGCCTTGTAAAATCAGGTGTCAGCTAAAATGACGTGTCAGTGTGTGTGTGCCATATGGTAGAGAGCTGGATGTGTTGCGGGGGCCGATCAACAGCCGATTACTGTTCCGAAGTTGGGTGGGGTCTGGGAAGCGCCTGGTTTCTGAGCGGGGCTCGATTACTGGACCATGGCGTGTTACAGCGAAGCAAAGAGATGAACTGCATACGATCGAAGTACCGTGTTCTGTGGCAGGCCCGGGTCAGGTCGTGGTGGTTTCACAGAATTTTGAAATGAGCTACTTCGAATTTGGCATTGAGCGAAACGCAACGGAACGGCTATTTGCGACTGATTCGTCTGCCTCTCAGCTGCTGTAAGGGCGACACAATGTTCTTACCTTCATGGTGGCGGACATGGTGTCAGACGACGAATTCTGCTGCGACGGTGGTCTGGATGGTGCGCGCCGGCCAGTTTTATACCAGATCCCACTATTTCCTCTCTAATTCACCTTTCACCATGCGTTGCAGAGAGCAAAACTGAGAACCACGCCCTTCGTGCAAGAGTGCGAAGGAAGGAGATAGCCACAAATGTGAAAAAAAACATGCAAACCCATGGTCATGTTCTCAGTTGCAGATCTATTTCCTGGTATGTCAGCAAATACTGCACCCTTTTGACACGAGACCTGGGTAACTGCGATATGCTTTGATAGCCTATAACCCTATTCCCGGAGGGCTACACGGTATGGCCGATTCCCGGCGGGGGGGGGGGGGTGGATTCGGCTTTCCCCTGAGATCTCGAGAACTACTTGTCCGATTTCATTGCAACGAACGGTAATCGATTTGGCATGTCGCAAACTACACCTAAAAAGAGAAGTTTTTAAAATTTTGAAAAGGGTACATACAGGGGGCAAAAATATGAAAATGGGGGTACTTTTGGAGCTCTCATAATTCCATTATTTATGGACCGATTTGGATGAATCCAGAGATTATGGATAGGATGTTTACCAGTGGTGCACACATTCAAAACTTTGGGAAAATTTGTGTGCGTTGGCAGGGTTTCGAAAATAGAAGGACTCGTTTTCTAAAACTGCATGAACGAAAAAGAAAAACGGACTTCTTCGGCTTTTGCTAGTCATGATATGCTAAACAAGTGCAAATCGTATTACAATATTTGTATAATTCTGCATAGGCGGTGCCAGGAACATGAAAAAAGGGAAACTGTCATGGTCCCATGCTCTTTAGATCGACGTCGTATGCATTTAGTTTGATCTGTAAACGTTTCCGATCATTTGAATTCACTATGTTTCAAAAATTATGTGTTACGGCTATTGTGACATAGAGTACGCGAACTCACATTTTAGGTCATAGCTCCGTGACCCGACCTGATATCAAGCTGAAACTTTATACACAAGTAGAGTGCACCCTTTAACGTTGCAGGTATTTCGGGTTTGGCATTTAAAGAGACAGCGTCGAAATTATTACTATAAAACCAGATTTTGACTTTGGACCTTGACCTGACCTTGTAAAGTGACCTGAGATAAACGAAACTATACTTCAGCGTTGCCAAACTGTTTTACTATACATCCATATAAAATGTTCAGTTATATATTAAGAACGGTAGTTCTGGCAGTCATTTTCTCTTTCCCCTTAAGAGGGCCAAAAACTACCTGAGATGCCTTCCAAAAGCGTTGTCTGGCTCCGCTCCTGAGCAAAGTGCAATTCCAAAATTTTGTCACAGTATGAAGAAGGAATAGCTAGGAAAAGTCACCAGGTTTCTTGAACCTGCGTTAAAAGGTCTGGAACTGGCATGCAAAAAACCTGAGGGGGGGCGGATTCAGACCACCTGCCTGGAGTAGAGTTAAGTGACGTCTTAATGACCTCATAAAGACAAGTATGTTTCTAATAAGACGTCCTATTTTACTTTTCAGCTATATTGACGGTGTTTTTACACCGTTTCATAACTGTGCCACACGTTGCACATCAGCACGACCTGAGGTTCAATATGCATCATCCCTGATCTCACGTTAGGTCATTTCAGCTCAGCGAGAAAACTGGACATTTGCATCGGTGTGCACAGTCGCATGAAAATGCGCAAAATGGGACAATTTGACTTGTAAGGTCTTCCGGAGTTGCCAAATGTATGTCATTAGCGTCTTCGTCATACTTCGAGTTGGAAGCTACAAAATGTCGCAAAATTGCACTGGATCGGTAATCATGACCATTTGGAGACCATTCTGGTGCCCAGAGCTCTTTTTGAAAGTTTAATATTTAGAACATCCGATTGAAACGGGGCCAGAAACATGCATTACAAGACACACTATCATGGTTACCAAATTTCCGGCCTGTGACCTTGAACTTTGATGACCTTGGGTCAGGTGTCACTCAGAATGGGGACTGAGCTGTCAGAAACATATTGCCATGCAATTTTGAATCTCAGTTTGCTTTCTATTGTGACGAAGCAATTGTGGAAGAAAGATCACTTTTTTGTGTTTGACCTTCTTTTGACATCATCAGTGGTCCGTGAGTGACAAAATGTGTACGCCAGAGGACTGTACTTTTCCGTTCTACGATTGCCATTTGAGTTAGCCGAATAGGGCGGATGTTTGTACAGAAAGACAGCAGGCGTTAAACGTCCCCCCCCCCACAGTCGATGTTGGTTGGCGAAATAGCCCATTCATTGCCGGGTTAATTCATGTCCATGCCTCATTATGAAGTCCTTGCGCAGAGACGCATTTGTTGTTTCCATGGTGACACGCAAGCCTAAGTTTAGAAACATCACGAGGCTTTTGTTCGTATACCATATCGCAGTAAATTTATTGTACCATTTTTCTATGGATGTTCGACATAACAGGCAGTAACACTGAACCATGTTAGAAACGGTTGATAAAAGAACCGCCGTTCCCGACGCTCGAACCCACGATCAGCGTGTACCAAATGGACGCGTCATATTGCTACCCTGGTGATACGTGATAAATTTTCGACGCAGTATATCCAGAGCGATATTTTTCCAACCAGAGTACTTTTGCGGACCCCTCGTCTCGTGGCTGGATATTCCAAAGAATTCTCAGCCGAAGCATTCAACTTCTGCAGGCCTTCAATGTCCATGGTCACAAACGTCGCAATCGGTTAAAATCGGTTGATATCATTGGGTGTCACACTTCAATAGAAATACCGAACTTTACTAGTTGCCCCAGTCTACATCAGCAAAGAAAAAGGGTTGCCAGTCTACAGTTATAGGTAAAGAGAAGACCGATGGAGACGAATGCACAGCATGCTAATGGTGAGGGCAAACGAATGGAACCGTGCGTTGGGAAACTGAACCACAAAAACTATACGACAGTGATTTAACGAAGGTGGAGACGAATGCCGGGAAGAATGCAGGATCTCAGTACACATCGATAGCTGCAGGCCAAACGCAGACATAGACCGCCGCTCGCATGTCTCCGTCACCCAATGCGCAATTCCCCGAGTCAGGACAAGCCGAGCCGGCCACTAACTAGACGTACAGGGAGAACTATGCCAGCAGGGCGACGGACGAGAGTGGAATACAAATATACTCGTAATCTTTCTTCAGTACATCGGCATACCTCACTGCCTGTTGGTTGGAAATGCGAATCTTGATGTACGATATGATGTATGATATGTATATATATATATATATATATATATATATATATATATATATATATCAGATATACGATAAATATATATTGTATACAGTATTACCTATACAATATCATGTGATAAATGTATAAAGATATATACACGTATATACATATGTATGTGTATATAATGCATGATAAATGAATACATCGTTGTGGGAAAAGCATCTGCTCAAAGTTTGTCTTAGAACACCTCGGCTATTTTCCATCTGGAGAAACACGTGAACAAGCGCCTGGAAGCGTCTTTATTCTGGGTCGGAGAAGCACCGTCACTTCACGCCGTCATGTCACGTGACCAGTGGGTCTCGCCCTGGCAGCGAGCATCTGGCCATGGTCATTTCACGGAGGGGTTTCGGGTAGGCCGGCCGGTGGTAAGCGTCCGCGGCGCGTGGCGCCAGTGCTTCTTAGGCTGGAACCCAGCACACGCCTGTCAGAACGGAGGCTCGGCACGTGCTCTACGCACGGACAAGTGGTGGCGCAGTCGGTGTGCCGAGATTTTCCAACGCGGGCGAGGCTCTCCAAAATGCATTGGAAATGACGGGACAGCTACTTTTGCAGAGTTAACGGCAAAGTGATGAAGACAGCTGTGGGAAAAAGTGTTAGGTGTGCTTTTTGCTCCTAATTGGCTAGCCATGGCACGAGTAGGTACAAAACAACTTCGCAAGGACAACATCCGTTAACTTTATTTTTATTTCCATGCGCATTTCTTACACCATGATCTTTCACTAATTCCATGATCATTCACCATGATCACTACTTCTTGTCTTGGCCATGCGTGAATGCGCTTAAACACGTTTCGATAATACACCTGAGATAAGCAAAAAATAATCGTGCTTACCCCTCGCCCGCATACGGACTTCTGCATAATGCGGAAGTATAGGGATTTGGGGGTGGTACGACTTCCGGCCATTTCCATACCGTGCGTCCTACAACGTCGCAAAAAAAACGAGCGTGTTGCGCGTGGCGAGATCTCGCGACTGGTATATATTTTTAAAGTCGCAGGCCAACTAAAAGACCTCCCAAGTCGGGCCAAATGTCAAAAATTAACAAGAAAGTGGTACTTCTTGAAGCTTAAGCGCAAATGACTGCCAAAGAATAACTGATGATAAAAGGGATATCATAGTTTTCGTTAAGCAGTTATGAGTCTATCTGTACATCACGTGAGTGTATTTTACTCATGGAGTCCGATTCAGGTCATGCTAGGTCAATCAGTGTCATGCGGGGTCTTCAGCTTATATGCGTACTCGGGGCTGCAGAAGTATTTTTGTAGATAATAACAGCTGCTGAAGTCAAATGTACCATCTCATTTAGTAAGCCACATGGTCGAATAACATATAAAAGTCATCTCAGGTCATCCAAGGTTATCTGAAACAAGTGACTTACAATGACCTTGGATTAGTTAAAAATTGTGACTTAGATGTCTTAAAAAGGTTTTCAAGTTAATATCCAACACAAAGTTTGATTTACAATGCCATGGCATTGTAGACTCATCATTACGCGACCTACGCCGTTCCGCCTGTCGGAGCAAAAGTCAGGCGTTCGCTGTACTGCGCCCTCTTTTGATGAAATAAGAGACAAACTGCACCAAATTTGTATCATCCGATTCGTTACACTTGATCATACATAAGTTGTTGTGTAACACCTAATTCCTATCGCATTTCCAAAGATAAAAAGGAATGTGTTTCCCGTCGTAGCTCATGACCTCGGTTTACAGTTTACACTCTCGATAATCCCGGTAGTGAGCATAGACGTATTAAATCTCTGTACAGCCTCATAGAACATACAATTTGGACTCGCATGATATATATTTTATTGTAGTGTACTCCAGCCGTCTTACAGCGAGACAAAACTGAGACCGTTTTAAACCAGCCACGTCGGCGCACGAAAACGGCTGACATAGTTCCATCATTACGCCAAAGTTCTTTACTATGGCAAAGAAGGAGAAAAAATTTTCACCGTAACATGCGGAAAGGATGCCCCAGATGTCACAGTAAGTTCCAGATGAGTCAAGCCAACCATTCGGAGGTTGCCCTCGGGAAACCTAAAAGGGGTTGCATTACCCCCTTCCTCCTACACGGGCGAGGGTTCAGAAAACACAGACCTGAAACATATCGCTTTGCGCAACAGTGCAACAATTGTACCCCCTGTCTTCGATATTGCTATGCGATTTTTTCATACCTACCTGGCTATGCATTGACGTATTTTCAGCTACTATTCAAACAACTCTTGTTTATGAATATGCTTATCGATAACATTTTCCGGAAGCCGTGTTACTGCATACCTTGATATATGCTGCATTACCACTTCTTTCAGGGCACATTCAGGGGGTTTGTATTCTGGTCTATGTAATGATATTTCTTACGAGTCTAAAAGCTCTTATTTATTTCTGCCATGTTGTTTGTGTTTCGTTAGTGCATATTATTATGCTACTTATTTCATCGTGTATTTTCATTTTATTATGTCAAACATTAGAGACATTCAGTAAGCATAACTTACAAAACACTGCTAGAATAACCTGGCCTTTCTCTCTGCAATGATGTTCTTCGGTAATTTAGCTGCGGTAAAACAGACTATTGCCGAAATGGTGCCTACCACTTCTGGTTCGGCATCTGACATGTCACGCAAGTGGTATCACTGGACATGGTCATGTGACAAGCGAACATTTCATGCAATCACCTATACATATATACCGAATACGGTATATATATATATATATATATATATATATATATCGAAGGTGGCCTGTTTTCCACTAACAATCACATGTGACCTTTCTAATATTTCATGGCATTAAATGCAGGCTTCGTGTAGTTATAACATAAACCAGCGAATGGATATGACAAGAAATGAATTACTGGAAATAGGATGGAGGAACGAATAACTGAAATATCAATAAAATCAAGCAATAACTGAACACACGATTGTTCGCGAACAACACTATAGGCAGGTAGGAACCACTGACAATGCACGATCGCAAACGAAGAGCGTAGAATCTTCACGCGAGAACAGGTGACAGAACGGCTGGTCTGAAATGTGTAGATGACAGCTGGATCATTTTTCCGACCAGATCCATGTCGTTGAAGTCACACCAGCATGCCGAGCGAAGCACTCTCGCGGTAATCAGGACGCCAGAAGCCAGTAGAACATTCCAACTAAAAACGCGTCTGTCACACGAAATACGCTTCGCTCACCTTCCTTCGCGGCCTCTGTCCTGCTTCAGAGGGTTGCACCTTTCCTTTGATCAGCGTTCTTCGCCCTGATTGCTTCCAGCTTTGCCCTGATGGCGTCGCCTGTGGAAGGTTGTTCGGACGGATACGACAAGGGCGAGCTGCTAACCAAAAAAAGAAAAACCCACTGCAGCGCCCACTGCCAGCTACGGGCGGTTAAGCTAGGTCACAGATGATGCCTCCAGCTCTTTGTGGAGAGGTGCCCGTTACGTGCTCCCAGATATTGTACTTCACTTTGCATGATGAATTGTCAATGACAAAAAATTTCCTACCGCGTAATGATAACACGAATAAAGGGTTTTCAAACCAGAGTTCTACGGTTCCCAGTTCGTATTTCGTGTACTGTTGGCACCGATAATTCAAACTGAGGTTTACCGATGTGTGGGTTTGCAGCTACGCTTACTTATAACCGGCCTCCTCTTACGTCAATCTGACCAGTCGTACATCTTGCCAGTTACCTCATGTAACTGTACTCTTCTTCCCCATAGAACTAGTTGCCTAAGATGATTATACTCTGCCATTCTTTCGGGCAAGACGCCTGAGACGGTGGAATCCTCCAATTGTCAGTTATCATTCTAGTTAAAGGGGACTTCTATCCGGTTATCAGTTAGCAGTTACCTTAGGTAACTTAGGTCACTGAACCAACTCCTTTAATCTAATAGCTAGTTACCACTACCCGCAGTGATTGAGCCCTTTCTCCAGTAGATGTTTTCCTAATCCGCCTTCCAGGGGCATGTAAATAGCAGTGCTACCTCTCCAATCTCCTTACCGTGTGGAAGCTCTAGATAAGGCCAAAACTAAACCGAAAAAAGAAGAAAAGAAGCTCATCAGTAAGCGTTTACCTGCGGTGGACGCTCACCGGTTACCAATTACCTGTGGTGGAAGTGACGACGTGACCGTCGTTAGTGATGGTGGCCGTGCCGGCGTGCGTCGTCGTCTGGTCCTTGGTGGCCACGCCGGAAGCTTGACTCTGACGAAGGAGGGGCGTTAGACCCTGTTTTTTTTTCAGACACAGACACATCTGTTTCTTTTATCCGGGGTAGCAAATCGCCTCACTAGCAGCGTTTCGCAACATAAGTTTCGCCACATTCGCTCGTTTGCGGTACGAGTCCTAAATGCAGCCTGTCCTGTACCGCAGAGAATCTTCGTGCAGAGGTGGACATGTCTTCCTGTTCATCTCTCATCAGCAACTAACGTTTTTGAGATATAAATGAACAATTTATATGGATGTATAGCAAAATAATTTGGAAACGTTGAAATATCATTTCGTTCATTTGAGGCCACTTTACAAGGCCAGGTCAAGGTCCAGAGTCAAAATTTGGTTTCATAGTAATAATTTCGACGCTATCTTTTAAAATGCTCAGCCCGAAATGCCTACAACATTGAAACGTGCCCGCTACTTTTGTATAATGTTTCAGCTTGATATCAGGTCGATTCACGGAGCTATGACCTAAAATGTCAGTCCGCGTACGCTATATCACAAAAGCTGTTCAATAGAATTTTTGAAATAAAGTAAATTCAAATAACTGAAAACGTTCACAAATAACATTAAATGCACTTGAGATCATTCCAAGTGACTCCAAGGTCATTGGAGGTCATTTGACCCTATTCCCAGCAGAGGGGCTGAATCCGCCCCCTCTCGGGTTTTTGCTTGCCAATTGCAGGCTTTTTAACGCAGCTTCACGAAACTTGTTCACTTTTCCAGCCATTCCTTCTACGTGCTGTGACGAAATTTCACATTTCTACTTTCCTCAGGAGCGGAGCCAGGCAACGTTTTTGGGAGGCACCTTAGGCCATTTTTGATCATATTGAGGGTAAAAGGAAAATGTCTGCCAAAAATAGAGTCTTAAGATAGAACTTGAAACTTGATATGGATGTATAGCTAAATATTTCGGCAATTTGCACACAAAATTTTGTTTATCTGAAGTCACGTTAGAAGACCAGGTTACGGTCAAAAGTCAAAATTTGTTTTTTCGCAATAATTTCGGCGCCGTTTTTTCCAATGCCAAACCCGGAATAAATATGACGTAGAAGGGTGCCCTCTACTTGTGTACCAAGTTTCAGCTTGATATCAGGTCGGTCACGGAGCTATGTCCTAAAATGTCAGTGCGCGTACCTTATGTCGCAATAGCCATGAAATGACATTTTTGGAATAGAGTGAATTCAAATGATTGAAAACGTTTACAGATAATATAAAATGCACACGAGATCATTCAAAATGACCACAAGGTGACTAGAGGTTATTTAAGGTCGAAATGTCACAAGTTGTTCTGAAGAACGTGTGACCATGACATTTCCCTCTTTTTCATGTCCCTGGCATCGCCTATGTTAACATTATCCAAACATTGCAATGCGATTTTTACTTCTTTAGCATAGCATGACTAGCAGAAGCCAAAAAAGTGTTTTTACCTTTTTTGTTCATTCAGTTGTTAGAAAACTTATCCTTCTATTTTTGAAACCCTGTGAACGCCCATGAATTTCCACAAAATTTCAGATTTGTGAACCCATGATAAAATTCCTATACATAATCTCTCGATTCATACCAGTTTCATTGAAATCGGTCCATAAACAACGGAGTTATAAGAAGTCCAAAAGTACCCCGCATTTTGACATTTTTGCCCCCTGTATCCAATATTTTCGAAATTTTGAAAATTCTTATTTATAAAAATGTAGTTCACGTGACGGCAAATTGATTGCCGTTTGTTGTGATGAAATCGGACCAGTAGTTCTCGAGATGTCAGGGGGGGGGCGAATCCGCCCCCTGCCGGGAATCGACCATACCGTCTAGCCCTCCGGGAATAGGGTTAGTTGATCTGAAAAATATGTGACCATGACGGTTAATCCTTTTCCATGTCCTTGGCACCGCCTATGCTAACATTTTACAAATATTGTAATACGATTCGTATTTCTTTAATATAACATGATTAGAAAGCAAAAAAGTGCTTCTGGCTTTTTTGTTCATCCATTTGTTGAAAAATATAATCCTCCCATTTTTGTAATGATGTGAACGCCTATGAATTTTCTGAAAATTTCAAATGCATGGATTGATGGCAAAAGTCCAATCCATACTTTCTCGATTCATGCGAATTTCATCAAAATCGGTCCGTAAACAACGGAGTTATAAGAAGCCAAAAAAATCCCACTTTTCACTTTTTGCCCCTTTATTCACCCTTTCGAAAATTTTGAAAACTTCTTTTTGTATAAATGTAGTTGACGTCATGGCAAATTGACTGTCGTTTGTTGCGACGAAATTTGATGGATAGTTCTCGAGATCTCGGGGGGGGGGGGCGAATCCATCCCCTTTCCGGGAATTGTCCATACTGCTAGCCTTCCAGGAATAAGATTAAGATGGCCTCATTTCTAAATTTTTTGTCAGCATGTTCATCACTGGTGTCAGAAAAGGTGCTCAAAATTTCAAGACGCTGCGTTTCTTCTCTATGTGATATCCCAGAAATGCGCCAGATGCGGGAGATTCCCCATCCAAGTCGCTAGCGGGTTAACCTTCGCTCACCAGAGGTTGAACAGTCTTTCCTTCTCCTTTCCATATCTTGAAGACCCCGTCAGGTTTTCTGCACCTAGGGCAAAAACGAAGAGACCTAGAAACGTGAAATCTTTGGTAACCGTTGGCACACCATTTTGCTATCTTTTAACAAAGTTCCAAAATCAAGTCAAGTCCGATGACTGGCCTATTTGACCTTTCAACAAGGCTTGTCAAGAAAAAGTTAAAACTTACGCCAGCGATTCCCGGAAAGTGTGCTTGACGAATGGGAGACGTTCCTCACTTATTTCGTAAGACGCCGTAGAATTTCATGAAATATTTTAAGACAACGTCCAGTGTTGGTCTCACCTGTATACCTCTAACTTTTTCTGAGATACAAACTGTTCCTTGCCTTGCATGACTGTACTGACCTTGAGTTCTTGTTTTATTGATCAAGCTGTTTTTTATGGTCTCAGAAGTATTTCACTACTTCCTTTTGTTCTGCGGCACCTTGATTTTTCGAACGAAACCAAAACATTTTGCTTGCTGTCGTCCTCGACCTGACATGAACTAACCTGTTCTTGACTTTCACGCCATTCCAGAATACACTGACATGACTAGAGAGGTCAAATGGTGTTTTTTTGACGACCCTGTCTTTATTCAATCGTTAGGTGCATATGATGTGACCTTAGTTCCCTTAGATGCCTTAAACCTTAGTTGATATGACCTTAGATGACCTCCATGAATCTTGTTTTAATGAAAGTTCTCATGCCTAACTAAGCATTAGTAATGGTGTTTCCAAAACGTATGCTTGCAGCAAAATAACGTGCATGCCTGTTTCGAAATAAATCAGTGATGTATTCCACTTGCTGCTGATCTCACCTGACATGACTCAAGGAGTATCAAATTACTCTCTGGCAATGGAAATACACTCCTGGTCCTTTTTGGACTGTTCATTGGTAAAAAACATTTTAACCCGTCCCCGACTGGGGGGGGCAGGTAACTGCCCCCCCCTGAGGTTTTTCTGGGATTGCGAGAGAACCAACAAACACAGAGTCACAAAACTTTGTGTACCTTTTGCTTCATCAATTTTACGTCTCGTGTCAAAATTTTGACCTCAGGTCAGGTCAGGTGCCTGACCTAGACCAGGTCAAACAGACCTAAGTCCAAAAAAGTTTAGCTCCCTCTAACTTTTTCGCAAAACAAGATATCTCAATAATACTTTCAGGGATTAATGATCGTGATAGATGCAACAAATCTGCTATCTCGGATTTTTCGGAATTTTCCGGGTCATTGACCTAAGGTCAAGCCCATTTTTAAGACATATCGCCGTTTTTTCTGAAATTGACGGAATATTTCATTACATTTTTGGTGTGAAGTGAAGCAGACATCTAGTTACCGTCATTGGGCAAAGTATCAGTGACTTCCAGCCATTGACCTGAGGTCAGGTCACGAATAACTGTAGTGGGCCAAAATGTACCACCGTCAAAATCGGCGATGAATTACTCAGAATGGGTAGAAAATGGCACAACTAGCTTGCACAGATGTAAGTAATACCAGGAACCTCAAAAAGTTTGAAAAAGTAGCATATTTTGGAAATAAACAGCCTCTCGCGAATAAAGCTCCGCCAACTTTGTAGATTGGCAACTAATCAATTTTTCCAAAATTTAAGCATGAGAAACCATCACAAGAACCACAAAGATCAATACAATTTACATAGATTGTCTTTTTTCGCAAAAATAAAGGAACGCTAAAATTAGTTCCCGTCAATTTGGTACCGCATACGGCAGCGGCGCACAGTGACGCCTGACGGGAGAATTACGGTGTCTTTAACTCAACGTTTCGGCGTATATATTGAACAAATGTGAGGAAATTAGACGTGTATCGGCATCCGCGGACATTTACTTGTGCGCCGATGCCTTTACCTATGCGTTATCAGTCACAGCCCTTGAGATTCAGGCCATTTCTCGGTCTCATGCAGTCGGCTATGAGAAAACATATATAGGGCGTAAATTGGCTTACATATTATCTAAAACTAAAAATGAGACCAGTTTCGAGCTCTACTCGTGACGGGCTTTCCAACGGTATGCTTATTTTTATCGTGCGACCAACCGTTCGTGAGTTAGAGGGGGGGGCAGTCAACTGCCCCCCCCCAGTCGACGGTGTTCGGGACGGACCGACGGTCGTGCGCGGGTTAAAGGGCAGCCTTATATCCTTTTATTGCTCATAAATTTCACATGTAATGTCCTAAACTTGTTTGGCCACATGGCCCTAAATTGCTAACTCAGAGACAATAAAGAAACGTTCATTCTCCATGGCATTCCACGAACACTCCACTCGTGTAACTCTCATTTCCTTACCTTTCTAGTTTGATGGAATCATGGGCTCCTCGAGACCCGGTCTCGAGGAGCCCCGCCCTCGGGTGACCGAACGGCGATTCGTACATCGGAAAGAGCGTGGCTTAAACCTTGTCGAAAGGGAAGGATTTTCACTGCTACTGATGACGAGGTGTTAGGCACCCTCTCACCATCTGGCCCCTAATAGGATTGCATTGAGCTAGCGCCTCGGGACGAAAAGTGATCGAGGGCTGTGTGCCCAGAAATCCCACGGCACCAGGGTCGACCCCGCGCGGTCAACCAGTGACCTCCCAGATCAAGTCAAACTTTGTGCTTGGACCTATAAGTAGGTTTTCCGGAGTTAAAAACGACGTAACTGGAAACAAATGGACCTAAAATGATTTTCTTATCATATGCAGTGCCAGAAATTAGTCTAGGAGGGTTTCAGGGCCAAAAACGTCATCTTCAGTCAACGAACTTCACTTTCAAAACGTCATTGACCTGTTTAAACTGACCTCTTTCAATGTGGAATACCATTCTTAACAGATTTCATGCCCGTTGTTTGTCGCTTATGCATACCTATTGCCCTAAAACAATAGAAAACCGACATTTGGCGCAAAAATCGCTCTGTAAGCCTTCAGTAATCACGTCATGGTAATGAAGCCATTTAATAATGACTTATGGTCACTGTCGTCTCAAAACATGCGCAATGAATGTGCCGTCAGCTGTACCAAATCTCAGGGCACCCTCGTGCACCGTTTACTGTGGTCCCGAGGACATTGTTTTGGGGGGGTGGCATCGA
>CP099853.1:17864001-18117033 GCA_030062745.1 Capitulum mitella | reverse complement strand
GGGTCGTCAGCTTCAATGCGTTCTCGGAGCTATAGAAGCACTTTTTGTATACAGTTATAGATGCTGAAGACCAATGTAGTATCTCAATTAACAAACACTATTGTCAAATAACATATAAGGGTCATCTTAGGTTACCCAGGTCATCTAAATCCAATGACCTAGGGTGACCTCGATTTAATTGAAAATCGTAACATAGATACCTTAAAAACGTTTTTCGAGTTGAGATCCAAAGCAAAGTCGAATTTTAGGCATGTCCTCGTACTGCAGACTCATTATTCCGCGGTCGACGCCGCTCTGCCCGTCGTAGCAAGTCAGGCGTCCGTCGCATTGCGCCCTCTTTAGATGAAATAAAGGACAAACTGCACCATATTTATACCATTCGATTCCTTTCAACTTCAGGAATCCGAATATATAGGTTGTTTTGCAATACCTATTTCCTATCGCATTCCCAAAGATAAAAAATAACGTGATTCTCGTCGTACCTCATGACCACACCACATGAGCTTATGACCCTCGGAAAACCTCAGCGGGGTTGCACCATTCTCCCCCCTCACCACCAAACCCCTAGGAAGGTTCATGAATTTGTACAAATGTATCTGAGACAAATAAAAATGCTTGGAAAGTAGGAGGAGGATGCACCACGAAATGGTCGGCTGAGCATATGCTGGTTGTTATTACACATTGAGTTTGAGTCCAATCCTTGCAAATAATGCCTCAAGCTTTTTGAACTAAGATGAAAAAGCAATGCTTTAGACAGAGCCTGGAACTGTCAGTCACATCTACAGTCTAATATAGCAAGGCACTTTGCTCCTGAAACGGTTTTATAGACAGACGTAAGAACGTCTCGATTGTACGCCGCAAGGCCAAATATCCGACAATATCCGGCCGGATACCGGATACCGGATAATCTCAAACATCCGGCCGAACCGGATATCCTGTGCATCCCTAATATGGATGATCCCTGATCTCACGTTAGGTCATCATATGTTAAATATGTACTTCCCACTTTCGGGTCTAGTGAGAGCACATTCACAAAAGGAACTGAATGAAATTATTTTTGGAATACGGCCAGATAGATTACCGAATTTTATTGCAACAAACGATACATACAGCTTAAGAAACAGTTTCCAGCGAGAATGTAGCATTTTTTTGTGGTTTGACATTTGGAGGTTTTATGTAGATTTCAGCTCAGCGAGAAAACTGGTGGTGTCCATTTGACGTAATGGATAATCGGTGTGGGGATGTCGGCCTTTGCAATGGTGTGCACCATCGCGTGAAAATGCACAAAATGGGACAATTTGACCTGTAGGGTCTTCCGGAGTTGCCAAATGTATGTCATTAGCGTCTTCGTCATACTTCGAGTTGGAAACTGTAAAATGTCACAAAATTGCACTGAATCGGCAATCATGACCATCTGAAGACCATTCTGCTGCCCAGAGCTCTTTTTGAAAGTTCCATATTTAGAACATCCGATTGAAACGGGGCCAGAAACATGCATTACAAGACACACTATCATGGTTACCAAATTTCCGGCCTGTGACCTTGAACTTTGATGACCTTGGGTCAAGTGTCATTCAGAATGGGGACCGAGCTGTCAGAAACATATTGTCATGCAATTTTGAATCCCAGTTTGCTTCCTATTGTGACGAAGCAACTTTGGAAGAAAGATCACTTTTTTGTGTTTGACCTTCTTGTGACATCATCAGTGGCCCGTGAGTGACAAAATGTGTACGTCACAGGACTGTACTGTTCCGTGCTATCGATTGCCATTTGAATTAGCCGAATAGGACGGTTGTTTGTAGAGAAAGACAGCGGGCGTGAAACGTCCCCCACAGTCGATGCGGGTTGGCGAAATAGCCCATTCAATGCCGGGTTAATTCATGTCCATGCCTCATTATGAAGTCCTTGCGCAGAGACGCATTTGTTGCTTCCATGATGACACGCAAGCCTAAGTTTAGAAACATCACGAGGCTTTCGTTCATATACCATATCGCAGTAAATTTATTGTACCATTTTTCTATGGATGTTCGACATAACAGGCAGTAACACTGAACCATGTTAGAAACGGTTGATAAAAGAACCGCCGTTCCTGACGCTCGAATCCACGATCAGCGTGTACCACATGGACGCGTCATATTGCTACCATGGTGATACGTGATGAATTTTCGACGCAGTATATCCAGAGCGATATTTTTCCAACCAGAGTACTTTTGCGGACCCCTCACCTCGTGGCTAAAAGAATTCTCAGCCGAAGCATTCAACTTCTGCAGGCCTTCAATGTCAATAGTCAGAAACGTAGCAATCGGCTAAAATCGTTAATATCATTGGGTGTCACACTTCAATAGAGATACCTTTCCCAGAACTTTCCCAGTTGCCCCGTCTACATCAGGAGAGAAAAAGGGTTGCCAGTCTACAGTTATAGGTAAAGAGAAGACCGATGGAGACGAATGCACAGCATGCTAATGGTGAGGGCAAATGAATGGAACCGTGCGTTGGAAAACTGAACCACAAAAACTATACGACAGTGATTTAACGAAGGTGGAGACGAATGCCGGGAAGAATGCAGGATCTCAGTACACATCGATAGCTGCAGGCCAAACGCAGACATAGACCGCCGCTCGCATGTCTCCGTCACCCAATGCGCAATTGCCCCGGGTCAGGACAAGCCGAGCCGGCCACTTACTAGACATACAGGGGTACGATGCCAGCAGGGCGACGGACGAGACTGGAATAAAAATATACTCGTAATCTTTTTTTCAGTACATCGGTATACCTTACTGCCTGTTGGTTGGAAATGCAAATCTGGATGTACGATATGATGTATGATATGTGATCTACATATATATATATATATATATATATATATATATATATATATTGTGTATATTGTATATAGTACTATCTATATGATATGCATGTGATAAATATATATTGTATATAGTATTGTCTATATAATACGCATGTGATAAATATATAAATAAATAAATATAAATATATATGTATATGTATATAATGCATGATAACTGAATACATCGTTGTGGGAAAAGCATCTGCTCCAAGTTTGTCTCAGAACACCTCGGTTATTCTCCATCTGGAGAAACACGTGAACAAGCGCCGGGAAGCGTCTTTATTCTGGGTCGGAGAAGCACCGTCACTTCGCGCCGTCATGTCACGTGACCAGTGGGTCTCGCCCTGGCAGCGAGCATCTGGCCAGGGGCATTTCACGGAGGTGTTTCGGGTAGGCCGGCCGGTCAGCGACCGCAGCGAGTGGCGCCGGTGCTTCTTAGACTGGAACCCAGCACACACCTGTCAGAACGGAGGCTCGGCACGTGCTCTATGCACGGACAAGTGGTGGCGCAGTTGGTGTGCCGAGGTTTTCCAACATGGGCGAGGCGCTCCAAAATGCACTGGAAATGACGGGACAGCCACTTTTGCAGAATTAGCGTCAAAGTGATGAAGACAGCGGTGGTAAAAAGCGTGAGGTGAGCTTTTTGCTCCTAATTGGCTAGCCATGGCACGAGTAAGTAGAAAAAAAAACTTCGGAAGGACAACATCCGTTAACTTTATTTTTATTTCCATGCGCATTTCTTACACCATGATCTCTCACTAATTCCATGATCATTCACCATGATCACTACTTCTTGTCTTGGCCAAGCGTGAATGCGTTTAAACACGTTTCTATAATACACCTGAGATTAGCAAAAAATAATGGTGCTTACCCCTCGCCCGCATACGGGCTTCTGCATAATGCGGAAGTATAGGGATTTGGGGGTGGTACGACTTCCGGCCATTTCCATACCGTGCGTCCTACAACGTCGCAGAAAAAACGAGCGTGTTGCGCGTGGCGAGATCTCGCGACTGGTATATATTTTTAAAGTCGCAGGCCAACTAAAAGACCTCCCAAGTCGGGCCAAATGTCAAAAATTAACAAGAAAGTGGTACTTCTTGAAGCTTAAGCGCAAATGGCTGCCAAAGAATAACTGATGATAAAAGGGATATCATAGTTTTCGTTAAGCAGTTATGAGTCTATCTGTACATCACGTGAGTGTATTTTACTCATGGAGTCCGATTCATGTCATGCTAGGTCAATCAGTGTCATGCGGGGTCTTCAGCTTATATGCGTACTCCGGGCTGCAGAAGTATTTTTGTAGATAATAACAGCTGCTGAAGTCAAATGTACCATCTCATTTAGTAAGCCACATGGTCGAATAACATATAAAAGTCATCTCAGGTCATCCAAGGTTATCTGAAACAAGTGACTTACAATGACCTTGGATTAGTTAAAAATTGTGACTTAGATGTCTTAAAAAGGTTTTCAAGTTAATATCCAACACAAAGTTTGATTTACAATGCCATGGCATTGTAGACTCATCATTACGCGACCTACGCCGTTCCGCCTGTCGGAGCAAAAGTCAGGCGTTCGCTGTACTGCGCCCTCTTTTGATGAAATAAGAGACAAACTGCACCAAATTTGTATCATCCGATTCGTTACACTTGATCATACATAAGTTGTTGTGTAACACCTAATTCCTATCGCATTTCCAAAGATAAAAAGGAATGTGTTTCCCGCCGTAGCTCATGACCTCGGTTTACAGTTTACACTCTCGATAATCCCGGTAGTGAGCATAGACGTATTAAATCTCTGTACAGCCTCATGGAACATACAATTTGGACTCGCATGATATATATTTTATTGTAGTGTACTCCAGCCGTCTTACAGCGAGACAAAACTGAGACCGTTTTAAACCAGCCACGTCGGCGCACGAAAACGGCTGACATAGTTCCATCATTACGCCAAAGTTCTTTACTATGGCAAAGAAGGAGAAAAAATTTTCACCGTAACATGCGGAAAGGATGACCCAGATGTCACAGTAAGTTCCAGATGAGTCAAGCCAACCATTCGGAGGTTGCCCTCGGGAAACCTAAAAGGGGTTGCATTACCCCCTTCCTCCTACACGGGCGAGGGTTCAGAAAACACAGACCTGAAACATATCGCTTTGCGCAACAGTGCAACAATTGTACCCCCTGTCTTCGATATTGCTATGCGATTTTTTCATACCTACCTGGCTATGCATTGACGTATTTTCAGCTACTATTCAAACAACTCTTGTTTATGAATATGCTTATCGATAACATTTTCCGGAAGCCGTGTTACTGCATACCTTGATATATGCTGCATTACCACTTCTTTCAGGGCACATTCAGGGGGTTTGTATTCTGGTCTATGTAATGATATTTCTTACGAGTCTAAAAGCTCTTATTTATTTCTGCCATGTTGTTTGTGTTTCGTTAGTGCATATTATTATGCTACTTATTTCATCGTGTATTTTCATTTTATTATGACAAACATTAGAGACATTCAGTAAGCATAACTTACAAAACACTGCTAGAATAACCTGGCCTGTCTCTCTGCAATGATGTTCTTCGGTAATTTAGCTGCGGTAAAACAGACTATTGCCGAAATGGTGCCTACCACTTCTGGTTCGGCATCTGACATGTCACGCAAGTGGTATCACTGGACATGGTCATGTGACAAGCGAACATTTCATGCAATCACCTATACATATATACCGAATACGGTATATATATATATATATATATATATATCGAAGGTGGCCTGTTTCCCACTAACAATCACATGTGACCTTTCTAATATTTCATGGCATTAAATGCAGGCTTCGTGTAGTTATAACATAAACCAGCGAATGGATATGACAAGAAATGAATTACTGGAAATAGGATGGAGGAACGAATAACTGAAATATCAATAAAATCAAGCAATAACTGAACACACGATTGTTCGCGAACAACACTATAGGCAGGTAGGAACCACTGACAATGCACGATCGCAAACGAATAGCGTAGAATCTTCATGCGAGAACAGGTGACAGAACGGCTGGTCTGAAATGTGTAGATGACAGCTGGATCATTTTTCCGACCAGATCCATGTCGTTGAAGTCACACCAGCATGCCGAGCGAAGCACTCTCGCGGTAATCAGGACGCCAGAAGCCAGTAGAACATTCCAACTAAAAACGCGTCTGTCACACGAAATACGCTTCGCTCACCTTCCTTCGCGGCCTCTGTCCTGCTTCAGAGGGTTGCACCTTTCCTTTGATCAGCGTTCTTCGCCCTGATTGCTTCCAGCTTTGCCCTGATGGCGTCGCCTGTGGAAGGTTGTTCGGACGGATACGACAAGGGCGAGCTGCTAACCAAAAAAAGAAAAACCCACTGCAGCGCCCACTGCCAGCTACGGGCGGTTAAGCTAGGTCACAGATGATGCCTCCAGCTCTTTGTGGAGAGGTGCCCGTTACGTGCTCCCAGATATTGTACTTCACTTTGCATGATGAATTGTCAATGACAAAAAATTTGGTACCACGTAATGATAACACGAATAAAGGGTTTTCAAACCAGAGTTCTACTGTTCCCAGTTCATATTTCATGTACTGTTGGCACCGATAATTCAAACTGAGATTTACCGATGTGGGGGTTTGCAGCTACGCTTACTTATAACTGGCCTCCTCTTACGTCAATCTGACCAGCCGTCCATCTTGCCAGCTACCTCAGGTAACTGTACTCGCCTTCCCCATAGAACTAGTTGCCTAAGATGATTATACTCTGCCATTCTTTCGGGCAAGACGCCTGAGACGGTGGAATCCTCCAATTGTCAGTTATCATTCTAGTTAAAGGGGACTTCTATCCGGTTATCAGTTAGCAGTTACCTTAGGTAACTTAGGTCACTGAACCAACTCCTTTAATCTAATAGCTAGTTACCACTACCCGCAGTGATTGAGCCCTTTCTCCAGTAGATGTTTTCCTAATCCGCCTTCCAGGGGCATGTAAATAGCAGTGCTACCTCTCCAATCTCCTTACCGTGTGGAAGCTCTAGATAAGGCCAAAACTAAACCGAAAAAAGAAGAAAAGAAGCTCATCAGTAAGCGTTTACCTGCGGTGGACGCTCACCGGTTACCAATTACCTGTGGTGGAAGTGACGACGTGACCGTCGGTAGTGATGGTGGCCGTGCCGGCGTGCGTCGTCGTCTGGTCCTTGGTGGCCACGCCGGAAGCTTGACTCTGACGAAGGAGGGGCGTTAGACCCTGTTTTTTTTTCAGACACAGACACATCTGTTTCTTTTATCCGGGGTAGCAAATCGCCTCACTAGCAGCGTTTTGCAACATAAGTTTCGCCACATTCGCTCGTTTGCGGTACGAGTCCTAAATGCAGCCTGTCCTACCGCAGAGAATCTTCGTGCAGAGGTGGACATGTCTTCCTGTTCATCTCTCATCAGCAACTAACGTTTTTGAGATATAAATGAACAATTTATATGGATGTATAGCAAAATAATTTGGAAACGTTGAAATATAATTTCGTTTATTTGAGGCCACTTTACAAGGTCAGGTCAAGGTCCAGAGTCAAAATTTGGTTTCATAGTAATAATTTCGACGCTATCTTTTAAAATGCTCAGCCCGAAATACCTACAACATTGAAACGTGCCCGCTACTTTTGTATAATGTTTCAGCTTGATATCAGGTCGATTCACGGAGCTATGACCTAAAATGTCAGTCCGCGTACGCTATATCACAAAAGCTGTTCAATAGAATTTTTGAAATAAAGTAAATTCAAATAACTGAAAACGTTCACAAATAACATTAAATGCACTTGAGATCATTCCAAGTGACTCCAAGGTCATTGGAGGTCATTTGACCCTATTCCCAGCAGGGGGGCTGAATCCGCCCCCTCTCGGGTTTTTGCTTGCCAATTGCAGGCTTTTTAACGCAGCTTCACGAAACTTGTTCACTTTTCCAGCCATTCCTTCTACGTGCTGTGACGAAATTTCACATTTCTACTTTCCTCAGGAGCGGAGCCAGGCAACGTTTTTGGGAGGCACCTTAGGCCATTTTTGATCATATTGAGGGTAAAAGGAAAATGTCTGCCAAAAATAGAGTCTTAAGATAGAAATTGAAACTTGATATGGATGTATAGCTAAATATTTCGGCAATTTGCACACAAAATTTTGTTTATCTGAAGTCACGTTAGAAGACCAGGTTAAGGTCAAAAGTCAAAATTTGTTTTTTTCGCAATAATTTCGGCGCCGTTTTTTCCAATGCCAAACCCGGAATAAATATGACGTAGAAGGGTGCCCTCTACTTGTGTACCAAGTTTCAGCTTGATATCAGGTCGGTCACGGAGCTATGTCCTAAAATGTCAGTGCGCGTACCTTATGTCGCAATAGCCATGAAATGACATTTTTGGAATAGAGTGAATTCAAATGATTGAAAACGTTTACAGATAATATAAAATGCACACGAGATCATTCAAAATGACCACAAGGTGACTAGAGGTTATTTAAGGTCGAAATGTCACAAGTTGTTCTGAAGAACGTGTGACCATGACATTTCCCTCTTTTTCATGTCCCTGGCATCGCCTATGTTAACATTATCCAAACATTGCAATGCGATTTTTACTTCTTTAGCATAGCATGACTAGCAGAAGCCAAAAAAGTGTTTTTACCTTTTTTGTTCATTCAGTTGTTAGAAAACTTATCCTTCTATTTTTGAAACCCTGTGAACGCCCATGAATTTCCACAAAATTTCAGATTTGCGAACCCATGATAAAAGTCCTATACATAATCTCTCGATTCATACCAGTTTCATTGAAATCGGTCCATAAACAACGGAGTTATAAGAAGTCCAAACGTACCCCGCATTTTGACATTTTTGCCCCCTGTATCCAATATTTTCGAAATTTTGAAAATTCTTATTTATAAAAATGTAGTTCACGTGACGGCAAATTGATTGCCGTTTGTTGTGATGAAATCGGACCAGTAGTTCTCGAGATGTCAGGGGGGGGGGGCGAATCCGCCCCCTGCCGGGAATCGACCATACCGTCTAGCCCTCCGGGAATAGGGTTAGTTGATTTGAAAAATATGTGATCATGACGGTTAATCCTTTTCCATGTCCTTGGCACCGCCTATGCTAACATTTTACAAATATTGTAATACGATTCGTATTTCTTTAATATAACATGATTAGAAAGCAAAAAAGTGCTTCTGGCTTTTTTGTTCATCCATTTGTTGAAAAATATAATCCTCCCATTTTTGTAATGATGTGAACGCCTATGAATTTTCTGAAAATTTCAAATGCATGGATTGATGGCAAAAGTCCAATCCATACTTTTTCGATTCATGCGAATTTCATCAAAATCGGTCCGTAAACAACGGAGTTATAAGAAGCCAAAAAAATCCCACTTTTCACTTTTTGCCCCTTTATTCACCCTTTCGAAAATTTTGAAAACTTCTTTTTGTATAAATGTAGTTGACGTCATGGCAAATTGACTGTCGTTTGTTGCGACGAAATTTGATGGATAGTTCTCGAGATCTCGGGGGGGGGGGAGGCGAATCCATCCCCTTTCCGGGAATTGTCCATACTGCTAGCCTTCCAGGAGTAAGATTAAGATGGCCTCATTTCTAAATTTTTTGTCAGCATGTTCATCACTGGTGTCAGAAAAGGTGCTCAAAGTTTCAAGACGCTGCGTTTCTTCGCTATGTGATATCCCAGAAATGCGCCAGATGCGGGAGATTCCCCATCCAAGTCGCTAGCGGGTTAACCTTCGCTCACCAGAGGTTGAACAGTCTTTCCTTCTCCTTTCCATATCTTGAAGACCCCGTCAGGTTTTCTGCACCTAGGGCAAAAACGAAGAGACCTAGAAACGTGAAATCTTTGGTAACCGTTGGCACACCATTTTGCTATCTTTTAACAAAGTTCCAAAATCACGTCAAGTCCGATGACTGGCCTATTTGACCTTTCAACAAGGCTTGTCAAGAAAAAGTTAAAACTTACGCCAGCGATTCCCGGAAAGTGTGCTTGACGAATGGGAGACGTTCCTCACTTATTTCGTAAGACGCCGTAGAATTTCATGAAATATTTTAAGACAACGTCCAGTGTTGGTCTCACCTGTATACCTCTAACTTTTTCTGAGATACAAACTGTTCCTTGCCTTGCATGACTGTACTGACCTTGAGTTCTTGTTTTATTGATCAAGCTGTTTTTTATGGTCTCAGAAGTATTTCACTACTTCCTTTTGTTCTGCGGCACCTTGATTTTTCGAACGAAACCAAAACATTTTGCTTGCTGTCGTCCTCGACCTGACATGAACTAACCTGTTCTTGACTTTCACGCCATTCCAGAATACACTGACATGACTAGAGAGGTCAAATGGTGTTTTTTTGACGACCCTGTCTTTATTCAATCGTTAGGTGCATATGATGTGACCTTAGTTCCCTTAGATGCCTTAAACCTTAGTTGATATGACCTTAGATGGCCTCCATGAATCTTGTTTTAATGAAAGTTCTCATGCCTAACTAAGCATTAGTAATGGTGTTTCCAAAACGTATGCTTGCAGCAAAATAACGTGCATGCCTGTTTCGAAATAAATCAGTGATGTATTCCACTTGCTGCTGACCTCACCTGACATGACTCAAGGAGTATCAAATTACTCTCTGGCAATGGAAATACACTCCTGGTCCTTTTTGGACTGTTCATTGGTAAAAAACATTTTAAAGGGCAGCCTTATATCCTTTTATTGCTCATAAATTTCACATGTAATGTCCTAAACTTGTTTGGCCACATGGCCCTAAATTGCTAACTCAGAGACAATAAAGAAACGTTCATTCTCCATGGCATTCCACGAACACTCCACTCGTGTAACTCTCATTTCCTTACCTTTCTAGTTTGATGGAATCATGGGCTCCTCGAGACCCGGTCTCGAGGAGCCCCGCCCTCGGGTGACCGAACGGCGATTCGTACATCGGAAAGAGCGTGGCTTAAACCTTGTCGAAAGGGAAGGATTTTCACTGCTACTGATGACGAGGTGTTAGGCACCCCCTCACCATCTGGCCCCTAATAGGATTGCATTGAGCTAGCGCCTCGGGACGAAAAGTGATCGAGGGCTGTGTGCCCAGAAATCCCACGGCACCAGGGTCGACCCCGCGCGGTCAACCAGTGACCTCCCAGATCAAGTCAAACTTTGTGCTTGGACCTATAAGTAGGTTTTCCGGAGTTAAAAACGACGTAACTGGAAACAAATGGACCTAAAATGATTTTCTTATCATATGCAGTGCCAGAAATTAGTCTAGGAGGGTTTCAGGGCCAAAAACGTCATCTTCAGTCAACGAACTTCACTTTCAAAACGTCATTGACCTGTTTAAACTGACCTCTTTCAATCGTGGAATACCATTCTTAACAGATTTCATGCCCGTTGTTTGTCGCTTATGCATACCTATTGCCCTAAAACAATAGAAAACCGACATTTGGCGCAAAAATCGCTCTGTAAGCCTTCAGTAATCACGTCATGGTAATGAAGCCATTTAATAATGACTTATGGTCACTGTCGTCTCAAAACATGCGCAATGAATGTGCCGTCAGCTGTACCAAATCTCAGGGCACCCTCGTGCACCGTTTACTGTGGTCCCGAGGACATTGTTTTGGGGGGGGTGGCATCGACTCATCCCCATCGCCCGGCGAGTGTTTATATTCCTTAGTAACTAACATGAAGAAATTTGCAGCACACTGTAATATCTTTATTTCAGTTTTATTGCTGAATATCTTCAATAAATTGTGCCTTCATTTACCTGTGCACACATGAATGTACTCATCACTCATCAAAGCACGCATCAAAAACCCTCCATCGTGCCACATTTTTAACAAACTAAACTGTGAGCATCTCGCACATCCACGGCCTGGTTGGCCAAAATCGGGCCGCTGCACTGCATCCGAAACAGCATGGTCCTTTAACGGCCACAGCGCCAACGGTGTGGCAAATCTGCTTGACTGGTGCGACCCAAAAAAGGGATCACCGTTCATCAGAACTGTGTCGTTGAATGTTAAACGTTTGTGAACCGAACTCAGGCTTTTGGTCACTGGTTCGCAGAGCGTGCCGAACATGATCAGATTGCCAGTGCCCTTGTGACCCGCGGTGTAGTCCAGGGAGCCTTCATCGGACCGTTGTCTGCTTCTTTTATTCACAAACGTCTGGTCGCGTTATGTACCCGAGTTCAGTATTGCTATGGACGAATACACACTGGCTAATCAGTCGGTGGGCAGATTACCGTCAGTTTTGAATATTTGACCTGCAATGTCATCCACAGTCCTAAGGTCAACAAAGGGTGGTCTGGGGCTCCGGTGTAACGGAATATACAATGGGAGTTTAAATTATCGAAATCAGATTATTGGCTATTGAGAAAGGTTGGAAAAAATGCCCTCCTCCCATCAGCAACTGGAAAGCGATGAATTACAGTGCTCAGTACAGAGTTAGCCATTCGTTACATCTATGACTTTTACAAAGTACCCAATTCTTATCGCGTGCTCAGTATTTATTGTGTTTGCTGGACACTTACTGCGCCTACAAATCATTCAAAGATGAGGCCAAGTCACTGGGCATCATTCATGTACGTGAATAAAAAAGTCTCATGGAAAGCATTTCAGAACACTTTTCAATGGTTGCAAGATGTCCCTTAGTTGTATCACTTTCTGTAGCTGTATCCGCCGTATCCACCGTATCCACCATACCCTCCGTATCCTCCATATCCGCCATATCCGCCATATCCGCCATAACCACGATATCTGCCGTAACCGCCGTATCCGCCGTATCCACCATATCCGCCGTATCCTCCATATCCGCCGTATCCTCCATAACCGCCATATCCGCCGTATCCACCATATCCGCCATATCCGCCGTATCCGCCATATCCGCCGTATCCGCCGTATCGGAGGTAACCGGCGGCAGCGGCAGCAACCAGGCAGAGAAGGACGACCAGCTGGAAACCAAGGTCCTGTTAAATGCTTCATGGTGGAAAACTGAAATTCCACACTTTGTAAAAAACAGGTTGTAAACAGACACCCTGTAAGTCGACGAAAGCAAAAACTGTGACATGGGGTAACGTTGGGATAAACACTAAGGACAGAACGTAAAATATTAAATTATATAGGCTTGTTGACAGCAATCACGAGCGATTAGTCTAGTTTGCAAGACAAAAAATTGCTTCATGACAGGATCTGTGGTGAAATTCGTCAACCAACCAATTTGTTGCTACACGATCTTATCCCGTCCCATCATTTGCTTATTATTTATTTTGATGTGATCTTCTGCAGTACCAGCTTTTGCCCGGTTCCCATTTTGGCATTGCACATTTCCATTTGATTCCTAATGACATTTTCGTTGTATTTTATGACAACAATAGGAGATTTGTGTGAGAGGAAGAGAGCATTATTTTACGTTGCAAGTAACGCCCTATTCACTTTTGGCTTTTGACTTAAAGAATGCCTTACTTTTGGAAACGCTCTTAATCACCATGATATGAAGGGCGGATATAATTGCATTTCTGCAATTTGTTGCTACGTTTATTTTGACACGTAAAGATGTGAATACGAAAGCAGGCTTGTGTCCAGGGCAACAAAAACTTCACGCAGTGGTCCATGTTCTTAAATTAACTTCTAAATAATGTCATTCCGATGACAACTACCGACTGTTTCGTAACATCAGCGTGCCTTGTAAAATCAGGTGTCAGCTAAAATGACGTGTCAGTGTGTGTGTGCCATATGGTAGAGAGCTGGATGTGTTGCGGGGGCCGATCAACAGCCGATTACTGTCCCGAAGTTTGGTGGGGTCTGTGAAGCGCCTGGTTTCTGAGCGGGACTCGATTAGTGGACCATGGCGTGTTACAGCGAAGCAGAGAGATGATCTGCATACGATCGAAGTCCCGTGTTCTCTGGCATGCCCGGGTCAGGTCGTGGTGGTTTCACAGAATTTTCAGAGCTACTTGGAAGTTGGCATTGAGCGAAACGCAACGGAACGGCTATTTGCGACTGCCGCGTCTGGCTCTCAGCTGCTGTGAGGGCGGCACAATGTTCTTACCTTCATGGCGACGGACATGGTGCCAGACGACGAATTCTGCTGCGACTGTGGTCTGGATGGTGCGCGCCGGCCAGTTTTATACCAGATCGCACTATTTCCTCTCTAATTCACCTTTCACCATGCGTTGCAGAGAGCAAAGCTGAGAACCACGCCCTTCGTGCAAGAGTGCGAAGGAAGGAGGTAGCCAGAAATGTGAAAAAAGCATGCAAACCCATGGTCATGTTCTCAGTTGCAGATCTATTTCCTGGTATGTCAGCAAATACCGGACCCTTTTGACACGAGACCTGGGTAACTGCGATATGCTTTGATAGCTTATAACCCTATTCCCGGAGGGCTACACGGTATGGCCGATTCCCGGCGGGGGGGGGTCGGATTCACCCTCCCCCTTAGATCTTGAGAACTACTTGTCCGATTTCATTGCAACGAACGGTAATCGATTTGCCATATCGTAAACTACACCTAAAAAGAGAAGTTTTTAAAATTTTGAAAAGAGTACATACAGGGTCAAAAATATGAAAATGGGGATACTTTTGGAGCTCTCATAATTCCATTATTTATGGACCGATTTCGATGAAATTAGCATGAATCCAGAGATTATGGATAGGATGTTTACCAGTGGTGCACACATTTAAAACTTTGGGAAAATTTGTATGCGTTGCAGGTTTTCGAAAATAGAAGAACTCGTTTTCCAAAACTGCATGAACGAAAAAGAAAAACGGACCTCTTCGGCTTTTGCTAGTCATGATATGCTAAACAAGTGCAAATCGTATTACAATATTTGTATAATTGTGCATAGGCAGTGCCAGGAACATGAAAAAGGGAAACTGTCATTGTCCCATGCTCTTTAGATCGACTTCGTATGCATTTAGTTTGATCTGGAAACGTTTCCGATCATTTGAATTCACTCTGTTTCAAAAATTATGTGTTACGGCTGTTGTGATATAGAGTACGCGAACTGACATTTTAGATAATAGCTCCGTGACCCGACCTGATATCAAGATGAAAATTTATACACAAGTAGAGTGCACCCTTTAACGTTGCAGGTATTTCGGGTTTGGCATTTAAAAAGACAGCGTCGAAATTATTACTATAAAACCAAATTTTGACTTTGGACCTTGACCTGACCTTGTAAAGTGACCTGAGATAAACGAAATTATACTTCAACGTTGCCAAACTGTTTTGCTATACATCCATATAAAATGTTCAGTTATATATTAAGAACGGTAGTTCTGGCAGTCATTTTCCCTTTCCGCTTAAGAGGGCCAAAAATTACCTGAGATGCCTTCCAAAAGCGTTGTCTGGCTCCGCTCCTGAGCAAAGCGCAATTCCAAAATTTTGTCACAGTATGAAGAAAGAATAGCTAGGAAAAGTCACCAAGTTTCGCGAAGCTGCGTTAAAAGGCCTGGAATTGGTAAGCAAAAAACCTGAGAGGGGGAGGCGGATTCAGACCACCTGGCGGGAGTAGGGTTAAGTGACGTCTTAATCACCTCATAAAGACAAGTATGTTTGTAATAAGACGTCCTATTTTACTTTTCAACTATATTGACGGTGTTTTTACACCGTTTCATAACTGTGCCACACGTTGCACCTCAGCACGATTTGAGGTTCAATATGGATGATCCCTGATCTCACGTTAGGTCATCATATGTTAAAGATGTACTTCCCACTTTCGGGTCTAGTGAGAGCACATTCAGACAAGGAACTGAATGAAATTATTTTTGGGATACGGCCAGACAGATTACCGAATTTTATTGCGGCAAACGATACATGCAGGTTAAGCAACAGTTTCCTGCGAGAATACAGCATTTTTGTGGTTTGACATTTGGAGACTTTATGTAGATTCCAGCTCAGCGAGAAAACTGGACCTTTGCATCGGTGTGCACAATCGCATGAAAATGCGCAAAATGGAACAGTTTGACTTGTAGGGTCTTCCGGAGTTGCCAAATGTATGTCATTAGCGTCTTCGTCATACTTCGAGTTGGAAGCTATAAAATGTCGCAAAATTGCACTGGATCGGTAATCATGACCATTTGAAGACCATTCTGGTGCCCAGAGCTCTTTTTGAAATTTAATATTTAGAACATCCGATTGAAACGGGGCCAGAAACATGCATTACAAGACACACTATCATGGTTACCAAATTTCCGGCCTGTGACCTTGAACTTTGATGACCTTGGGTCAAGTGTCACTCAGAATGGGGACCGAGCAGTCAGAAACATATTGCCATGCAATTTTGAATCTCAGTTTGCTTCCTATTGTGACGAAGCAATTGTGGAAGAAAGATCACTTTTTTGTGTTTGACCTTGTTGTGACATCATCAGTGGTCCGTGAGTGACAAAATGTGTACGTCACAGGACTGTACTTTTACGTTCTACGATTGCCATTTGAGTTAGCCGAATAGGGCGGATGTTTGTAGAGAAAGACAGGGGGCGTTAAACGTCCCCCCCACAGTCGATGCGGGTTGGCAAAATAGCCCACTCAATGTCGGGTTAATTCATGTCCATGCCTCATTATGAAGTCCTTGCGCAGAGACGCATTTGTTGCTTCCATGGTGACACGCAAGCCTAAGTTTAGAAACATCATGAGGCCTTTGTTCGTATACCATATCGCAGTAAATTTATTGTACCATTTTTCTATGGATGTTCGACATAACAGGCAGTAACACTGAACCATGTTAGAAACGGTTGTTAAAAGAACCGCCGTTTCCAACGCTCGAACCCACGATCAGCGTGCATCAAATGGACGCGTCATATTGCTACCATGGTGATACGTGATGAATTTTCGACGCAGTATATCCAGAGCGATATTTTTCCAACCAGAGTACTTTTGCGGACCCCTCACCTCGTGGCTGAAAGAATTCTCAGCCGAAGCATTCAACTTCTGCAGGCCTTCAATGTCAATGGTCACAAACGCAGCAATCGACTAAAATCGGTTGATGTCATTGGGTGTCACGCTTGAATAGAAACACCGAACTTTCCCAATTGCCCCAGTCCACATCAGGAGAGAAAAAGGGTTGCCAGTCTACAGTTATAGGTAAAGAGAAGACCGGTGGAGACCAAGGCAGAGCATCCTGATGGTGAGGGCAAATGAATGGAACCGTGCGTTGGAAAACTGAACCACAAAAATTATACGACAGTGACTTAACGAAGGTGGAGACGAATGCCGGGAAGAATGCAGGGTCTCAGTACACATCGATAGCTGCAGGCCAAACGCAGACATAGACCGCCGCTCGCATGTTTCCGTCACCCAATGCGCAATTGCCCCGAGTCAGGACAAGCCGAGCCGGCCACCAACTAGACGTACAGGGGGAACGATGCCAGCAGGGCGACGGACGAGACTGGAATAAAAATATACTCGTAATCTTTTTTTCAGTACATCGGTATACCTTACTGCCTGTTGGTTGGAAATGCAAATCTGGATGTACGATATGATGTATGATATGTGATATACCTATATATATATATATATATATATATATATATATATATATATATATATATATATATATATATATATGTTAAATATATATTGTATAAAGTATTACCTATATACCATGCATGTGATAAATATATATATACATATATACATATGTATATGTATATAATGCATGATAACTGAATATATCGTTGTGGGAAAAGCATCTGCTCCAAGATTGTCTCAGAACACCTCGGTTATTTTCCATCTGGAGAAACACGTGAACAAGCGCCTGGAAGCGTCTTTATTCTGGATCGGAGAAGCACCGTCACTTCGCGCCGTCATGTCACGTGACCAGTGGGTCTCGCCCTGGCAGCGATCATCTGGCCATGGTCATTTCACGGAGGTGTTTCGGGTAGGCCGGCCGGCCAGCGTCCGCAACGCGTGGCGCCAGTGCTTCTTAGGCTGGAACCCAGCACACGCCTGTCAGAACGGAGGCTCGGCACGTGCTCTATGCACGGACAAGTGGTGGCGCAGTTGGTGTGCCGAGGTTTTCCAATAAGGGCGAGGCGCTCCAAAATGCATTGGAAATGACGGGACAGCCACTTTTGCAGAATTAACGGCAAAGCGATGAAGACAGCGGTGGTAAAAAGTGTTACGTGTACTTTTTGCTCCTATTTGGCTATTCATTGCACGAGTAGGTACAACAAAAAAGCTTCGCAAGGACGACATCAGTTAACTTTATTTTCATTTCCACGCGCATTTCTTACACCATGATCTTTCATTAATTTCATGATCATTCACCATGATCACTACTTCTTGTCTTGGCCATGCGTGAATGCGCTTAAACACATTTCGGTAATACACCTGAGATTAGCAAAAAATAATGGTGCTTACCACTCGCCCTCATACGGGCTTCTGCATAATGCGAAAGTATAGGGGACTGGCGTTGATACGACTCCCGGCCATTTTCATACCGTGCGTCCTAGAACGTCGCAGAAAAACGAGCGTGTTGCGCGTGGCTAGATCTCGCGACTGGTATCTCTTTTTAAAGTCGCAGGCCAATTAAAAGACCTCCCAAGTCGGGCCAAAGGTCAAAAATTGACAAAAAGTGGTACTTTTTTTAAACTTAAGCGCAAATGCCTGCCAAAGAATAAATGATGATAAAACGGATATCATAGTGTTCGTCAAGCAGTTATGAGTCTATCTGTACATCACGTGAGTGTATTTTATTCATGGAGTCCGATTCATGTCATGCTAGGTCAATCATTGTCATGCGGGGTCTTCAGCTTAAACGCGTTCTCGGAGATGCAGAAGTATTTTTGTAGATAATAACAGATGCTGAAGTCAAATGTAGCATCTCATTTATCACGCAATGTGGTCGAATAACATATAAAGGTCATCTTAGGTCATCTAAGGTTATCTGAAGCCAATGACTTACAATGACCTTGGATGAGCTAAAAATTGTGACTTAGATGTCTTAAAAAAGTTTTTGAAGTTAATATCCAAAACAAAGTCTCATTTAAAATTTCATGGCATTTTAGATTCATCATTCCGCGACCTACGCCGTTCCGCCTGTCAGAGCAAAAGTCAGGCGTTCGCTGTACTGCGCCCTCTTTTGATGAAATAAGAGACAAACTATACCAGATTTGTATCATCCGATTCGTTACACCTCATCATATATAGGTTCTTGTGCAACACCTAATTCCTATCGCATTTCCAAAGATAAAAAGGAATGTGTTTCCCGTCGTAGCTCATGACCTCGGTTTACAGTTTACACTCTCGATAACCCCGGTAATGAGCATAAGCCTATTAAATCCTTGTACAGCCTCATGGAACATACAATTTGGACTCGCATGATATATATTTTATTGAATTTGTGTACTGCAACCGTCTTAAAGCGAGACAAAACTGGGACCGTTTTAAACCAGTCACGTCGGCGCGCGAAAACGGCTGACATGGTTCCGTCATTACGCCATAATTCGTTACCATAGCCAAGTAGGTGAAAAAATTTTCACCGTTAGAGGCGGAAAGGATGCCCCAGATGTCACAGTAAGTTTCAGATGGGTCAAGCCAATCATTCGGAGGTTGCCCTCGGGAAACCTAAAAGGGGTTCCATCACCCCCTTCCCCCTACACGGGCGAGGGTTCAGAAAACACAGACCTGAAACATATCGCTTTGGGCAACAGTGCAACATTTGTACCCCCCTGTCTTCGATATTTCCATGTGATTTTTTCATACCTACCTGGCTATGCATTGACCTATTTTCAGCTATTATTCAAACAACTCCTTTTTATGGATATGCTTACGGATAACATTTTCCGGAAGTTGTTTTACTGCATACTTTGATATATGCGGCATTAACACTTCTTTCAGGGCACATTCAGGGTGTTTGTATTCTGGTCTCTGTAATGATATTTCTTACGAGTCTAAATGCTCTTATTTATTTCTGCCATGTTGTTTGTGTCTCGTTAGTGCATATTTTTATGCTACTTATTTCATCGTGTATTTTCATTTTATTCTGTCAAACATAAGAGACATGCAGTAAGCATAACTTACAAAACAATGCCAGAATAACCTGGCCTGTCTCTCTGCAATGATGTTCTCCGGTAATTTAGCTGCGGTAAAACAGACTATTGCCGAAATGGTGTCTACCACTTCTGGTTCGGCATCTGACATGTCACGCATGTGGTATTACTGGACATGGTCATGTGACAAGCGAACATTTGGTGTAATCACCTATACCGAAGGTGGCCTGTTTTCCACTAACAATCACATGTGATCTTTCTAATATTTCAAAGCGTTAAATGCAGGCTTCGTGTACTTATAACATTTACCAGCGAATGGATATGACAAGAAATAAATTACTGGAAATAGGATGGAGGAACGAATAACTGAAATATCAAGCAATAACTGAACACACGATTGTTCACGAACAACACTATAGGCAGGTAAGAACCACTGACAGTGCACACTCGCAAACGAAGAGCGTAGAATCTTCACGCGAGAACAGGTGACAGAATGGCTGGTCTGAAATGTGTAGATCACAGCTGGATTATTTTTCCGATCAGATCCAGGTCGTTGAAGTCACACCAGCATGCCGAGCGAAGCACTCTCGCGGTAATCAGGACGCCAGCAGCCAGTAGAATATTCCGACTAAAAACACGTCTGTGACACGAAATGCGCTTCGCTCACCTTCCTTCCCGGCCTGCGTCCTGCTTCAGAGGGTTACACCTTTCCTTTGATGAGCGTTCTTCGCCCTTATTGCGTCCAGCTTTGCCCTGATGGCGTCGCCTGTGAAAGGTTGTTCGGACGGATACGACAAGGGCGAGCTGCTAACCAAAAAAGAAAAACCCACTGCAGCGCCCACTGCCAGCTACGGGTGGTTATGCTAGGTCACAGATGATGCCTGCAGCTCCTTGTTGAGAGGTGCCCCGTTACGTGCTCCCAGATATTGTATTTCACTTCGCATGATGAATTGTCAATGACAAAAAGTTTGCTACCACGTAATGATAACACGAATAAAGGGTTTTCAAACCAGAGTTCTACGGTTCCCAGTTCATATTGCGTGTACTGTTGGCACCGATAATTCAAACTGAGGTTTACCGATGTGGGGGTTTGCAGCTACGCTTACTTATAACTGGCCTCCTCTTACGTCAATCTGACCAGCCGTCCATCTTGCCAGCTACCTCAGGTAACTGTACTCTCCTTCCCCATGTAACTAGTTGCCTAAGAAGATTATACTCTTCCATTCTTTCGGACAAGACGCCTGAGACGGTGGAATCCTCCAATTGTCAGTTATCATTCCAGTTATAAGGGGACTTCTATTCGGTTATCAGTTACCAGTTACGTTAGGTAACTTAGGTGACTGAACCAACTCCTTTAATCCAATAGCTAGTTACCACTACCAGCAGTGATTGAGCCCTTTCTCCAGTACATGTTCTCTTAATCCGCCATCCAGGTGCATGTAAATAGCAGTGCTTCCTCTCCAATCACGTTACCGTGTGGAACCTCTAGATAAGGCCAAAACTAAATCGAAAATAAGAAGAAAAGAAGCTCACCAGTAAGCGTTTACCTGCGGTGGACGCTCACCGGTTCCCATTTACCTGTGGTGGAAGTGACTACGCGACCGTCGGTAGTGATGGTGGCCGTGCCGGCGTGCGTCGTCGTCTGGTCCTTGGTGGCCACGCTGGAAGCTTGACTCTGACGAAGGAGGCGCATTATTTTTTACTTTTTAGATTTTTTCACTTCTTTTTTTCTTTTTTCTTTTTCTTTTCTTTGATTTCCTATTTTTTCAGACCCGCAGGACACATCTGCTTCTCTTGTCCGGTGTAGCAAATCGCCTCACTAGCAGCGTTTCGCCACTTCAGTTCGCTCGTTTGCGTTAGGAGTCCTGAATGCAGCCCGTCCTGTACCGCAGAGGATCTACATGAAGCGGTGGACATGTCTTCCTGTTCATCACTCACCAGGAAAGACCACTACGCGGAAGTAATTACCACTCATTAGGAAAGACTACTATGCGCAAGTAATCACAGTGTCTTGCTGTGGTTACTGAATCAAATTACGAAAGAAAAACGCAACGTTCCTGATGACACCAAAACAGCTTATTTTTCGAGCTTCGCCCCAGTCCGCGGGTACCTACCGGTTTGGTCTCGCTTGAACTACGTCACTACCGAAAGCGGTTGCAGCTGCCCGCCAATGCCTTACCACGCGCTGCTCAGTGACCTCCCAGGAACCAGAAGCCTTACCACAGTGCCCGTGGCCGTGGCGGGCATCAAAGGCGACCCGGAGCCGGCCAGGCCCCTCGCTGTCGATTGGCTAATGCCGACCACCACCTGAGGAAATGGTCCTATCAGTGCTGACTATTCATGACGGTCGTCGCTGGTTGGCTAATAAAGCGGCCACAGATCAACGCAGGGAAATCTGCCAGCCAGAGATTATACGGTTCGCGATGACGTTCAGCAACATTTCGATTACCATTTCAGCCGAAAATGCCAACAGTCTGACGTTCTTAGTCAAATTAAATGCGCAATCAAACAACTGCGCTGCGACAGGTGCCTGGTCCTTGACGTCACTTACGCCTTTCTGTCCGATCACGGTGGTGTGGGACTGGGCCACCACCGGGGACTTCCCAGAGGGTCTGCAACGTGAAAATGTGACAGTTGTCATTGAAATTATACGCAGGTCTAAGGATATCTGAGGTACGGTTAAACCATCTTTGGGAAACAAATGAATATTTCCAGTAATAAAACAAGCCAAGTTGACTGTGTATGGTTGGCATCTCATCGCGGTTGAACTCACGTTAGGTCATTTGTACTTTGCGAGGCCTGATCCTTGCGTCATTTCTGTCATCCATGATGAGCATCTTTCAAGTCAAGTCAAGAGGTAAAGTCAGACAGTGGCGTCCTACAGTATCTCAAACCCGTTTCCAAGATTCAGGCTTTTGGCGTCTTATGACCTGACTCATGGTGACGTGGTAAACGTTTTCGTCATAAGACGCTTTATTGTTTATGACACGACACTGAGAACTTGGGGTCGCTGGCTAACATCGTTTGGAAATGATGCCGACAACATCAAATGGGAGAGAGAGGGGCAAAAAAGTCTCCAATAACTCGCCGCTTAAAGTTACTTCGGACAAACTAAATGCAAGTCACGTCACTAAGGTTGGAACATTTTATACGCATTTTTATAAAATCCACGGGATCCATGACGTTTAAAACGAAACTTAAAAATATCACACAACCGTTACTGCGTATCGACAGTTACTGCGGGTCATCAAAAGGCCCACATGGTACTTTTACACTAAATTCTAAACAAAGGTGCATGGGGTCTTTCGGCGATTCAAAGTGATCCCGGCCGTGCAGTTCAAACGCCGATAACTCACCGACAATCTCCGATCGCCACCACTCAAAGAGTGAGTGGTACTTACCTTCGACTGCGCCGCGCTGTCGACCTGGGCAATCAGAGGCCCTCCCCCGCCCTGGCCGCCAGTCTGGGCTGCCGCGCTCCTGGCGGTGTCGCCCTCCTTCACTTGTATGCCGGCCCCGGAGCTCACCGCTGTGGGGGAAACGGCGCCAGTGATGCAGTGCTATGTTCTCACTCAAGCGTCTTTTGGACAACAGATCGCCATTGTAGGGAAAGGCACAGAAACACTCCTGCACTCGTAGTTTGCCCAATGTTGTTCGGTAGGCAACAGCAGGCAGAGACAATGACGACCGGTTTTGCAAAGTTCCTGCAAATGATGACTAGGTTTGCAAGCTATGCTTCATGAACACTAGCTATGCAAACAAGGAGAATGAGCAAAGGTTGCCCGTTTTGTTTACACCTCTTCCCAACATTCTGGAGTAAACTCTTACCGGATCAGTTCCAGATAAGTACGCCAAGAAAACACGGTACACCTAACGTCACGCTGCCCTTTAACTAACTGAGTCTGGACGGTCTTGATCTGCCATTCGTCTGTCTCCCATTCAGCCAGCACTGGTAGCCAATTTCCAGCCGAACATCTCACCAAGCTGCGGTCTCCGCCGGCAACAGTGTCGATGTCCAGCAGGTTTTCAACGGGTCAGTCGCCGCGTTGGCTAGCGATTCCTAAGATCTGGCAGCTTACCGATTTTCGGTCCATCGGGCCCATTGGAGGCCTCGGCGCCTGCATGTCCCCCTGACGTCACCTCCACTGGCGGCGGCGGCGGTGGCAACTTGATCAACGGCGGCAGCACCGGTGGAGGCGGTGGAGGCGTTGGAGACGGTGTGGGCCCAAAACCAGAGGGGAGGGCTGCCGAAAAAAACAATGGGATACTGGATCTACATGGCCAGAGGTATGCCTCGTGCCCTTGTGTTTTGGATGCTTTCGGAAATCGAACGTGCAAAGTGTAGAAAAAGAGACAAATACGTGGTACTGTTTAATAGAAATGTTGATAATGCCGGGTTTGTTCCAAATGCAAGTCAGAATGAAACTTTCCTTAATACGCTTTAGCTTGATGCGACATTTTTTAGAGCTTCCAGCTCTTCTACACGTTACGCTGGTCCATTTTGATAAAAACGCCGCCGAGTTTTTCAAAATCAGACCAACGCCTGCCAAGTTATGCACGAAAATGTGCGTTGAGTTTTGACAGAAAATTGTCGGTGCAAAAGACTGAATGTGCTGTTTTTTTGTTTGTTTAAAAAAAAACTTCGACAGATCGCTCTGGAACTTGCAGAACTGAAATCCTAGCCTATGATCACTCCTAGTACCAAGTTTCATGGAAATCCAAGACTACGGTGTTTGATGTAGGGTCAGTGCATTGCCAAAATGTCGTGGAATGTGGCACTTAGAACAAGACTTTATGCAATACGTTTTACTCTGATATGGCATTTTTGGTGTGTCCAGTTCCTCACTTAGTTGTTTTGCTCGGCATCGTCGGAGTGTGAAGCGGATAAATCCAGTTCGATCCAGCCCGATCCGAATCCGGACAGGCTCAATCCGGATCCTGTCAAAATTCACAAATTTCCTCTCAAGCTGATCCATTCTGCATCCGGCCGGCTACGAAAAGTTATCCAGAACCCAGAGGAGTCAGAAGGGAAAACCTCTTTGTCCAGTCTAATGCCAACTTGTGTGCACGCTAGGCTTGTGTTATTCCTGAAAGAAGGTATACATTCTTAGGAACAAGAAAATACATAGACACACTTTTACATGCACCTCCATCCGACACTGACCAGCATTTTTTTAACACTTGAAAGTGCACAGGCTATAAGCTTTTCAATTATCTGACTTGTCGGCGACATTATAAAGGACATGAAATTAGCACAAGAACACGTCGAAGTGTGCAATCTCCAGAAAGCGCGATGTTCCTCAAACATGGCTCCCTGAAAGGTGTCCTGACACCACCCCTGGAAAAGGAATTTTTTTGACATTTTGTCTCAACGTGTGCAAAAAGGTATTTAGGGCAGGTAGCCAAGCTTCGTCAAGCTACTCCCAAAAGCCCAGGAGTGGGGAGCAAAAAACGGTAGGGGGGCAGAAGCTACCCTCCAGAACGGAATAGGGTTAAAGATTATCCATTATTCTAACCAGAGCACAGACTTTATCCACCTGATTCATATGTGTCTTTGCTGCGTAGTGTGTGAAGAGTGTCCTTGCGCAGTCTTGTACATAGGTACCGAAACAAGACTAATGCAGAAAAACCGTGCGGGAATGCTTCTCTGACTGCCAGTAGTTGGCAGAGAGCAATCACCTCGCCCCTCGTTCAGAGCCGCATGTTGGATAACTATAAAGTGCATCGGTGCTCACAATGGTCGCAACCGCTGAATTTAGGGGTCAAATTTATGCTGCGTACAAGCGGTGAGGTAAATCACTCCAGCCTGATCCTCGTTACATAAACATTCCAGCTTCGTGATCGGCCCATCCACGCTATTCGGTAGTATTAGATGTTGTGCATTCGCATTATTTTATGTGTAAGATACTGAACTCCTCTGTGATTTAGATCGCACACTTAGGACAAAATTTGGTAGGAACAGACACATACAACTCAACATGCTGGTTGCATCACTGCCGAAATCAATTCCTCACGTGGCAATAAGGCAAGGTCCAAAATTATCCCCATTATCACGCCTATAGGGAAAAGTCGGATATGGCAAGACGCCTAAGCTTTTCGGAGGCTTGTTCATTAACCGTATGTGTGGCTATCACGCATACGCATACGGAGACACGTGCGTCTCCCCCAGCGCTGATTAGCAGGGAAATGGACATCATTGTTATAGTGCGAAACTATATTTTTGTTTTTGCTGCCAGGTGGCAATACTTCCTGGTAAGCAGTAGCTCGATAATAACTGTTGTCCGATCACACACGATTTTACCCCACCTTCCTGTGTGATTCAGCTTGATTTAAGCCCCTTAAAATTATACATGTACTGTGAGTTGAATCCAACTGGACATTGATCTTGACCTTGCAGGTGCCCAGCTTGGCAATGAACTATATGGCACGTGCCCATATGGAAAGATGCTTGATTTCTCGTATTGAAAATTTTAGCGAACTATTTGGTATCTGATTATCCTTAAAGGCAGATTTACTTACTTGTCAGTTGTTGATTGACCATGATCTTTGTGACTGGCCTTGACATTTGCGCCAGTGCCAAATGTTACCATTGGTGGCTCATTTATTTCACATACCTGTTCAGTTTAGAGTGGAATATTTTGTTCATGTAGCTGGATTGTTTTGTAGGTAATTGTTCTGGCCGCAGTTAGGATGAACTTTGTTGCTAACGGCTTAACTTCAGACTGAACCCTGACATGTTTTAAGTTAGTCGGTCATTTTCGTCAGTTACGTAAATACCATAAGTTCAAGAAACTTCAGATCTAAATCCGGTCCAAATCCGTGTTCTGAACAGATTTGTCGATCCATCCGGATCTTGTCTGGCAGATTGCACTGAACTGTAAAATCCGCCAGATTGATCCAACCCCTTTAGCACTACGTTCTCTATTATCTGTATTATTATCTATTCTCTTATTGTTATTATTATTATCATTATTATTATTATTTATTATACAATATATTATTATTATTATTATCTATTCTCTATCATCTCTATTCTCACACTACTATCGGCAACGAGAATCCAAACGTGGTATTACTGCTCTTTTTTATCCCGGTGTTCAAACGTTGTTTTCAGTCGAAATCAGCCACTGGAGAACATTACATTTACCATGAAAGCGTAGATAAACTCTGCAGATAAATGGACCCTTCTTGTGTGAGACGTTTTGCAGTGTACAGATAACTTCAATAAGCTTGCCTATGAGCACACATGTCTTCATTGACTGTTTTTAATGTGCCGCATTATCTGCTCTTGTCTTTTGAGTACCATTAGCGTTGCAGCGGACTTGGGTGACGAACTCAAGAGTCGAATGACAGCCGCAGTACTGTTGGATGTTTCGAGTCCCGGTCTATGTTTGACAGCTAATTATAAAGTGCCAAAACTGCATGCTGTTGAATTACATTTCATTGTTCCTTGTCGGCGGATATGAACTGTGACAGATATCGATCTAGCCTCATACTTCTCATTGACCCGTTTATGAATAACTAACCGAGGAAGGCGTAATACAATCCTATTAAATAAGCCATAAAGGGTGTGTCCTCGACCATTTTTAGTTGTATTGACGGAACAACAGAAGATAAATTTTCGAATATAAAACTGACTTTACGCTGCCGTGACTTTCAGATGTCAGCTGACGAAGCATTTGTAGTAATCCGAGGATTTCTGGCTCCTATCAGTATCCACGCATTTCAGTACCAACCCTTATCCAACGTAACCGGTATCCATCAGCGTTTGAAGGGTATACATATAAATATGCCTGTCTATGCAGGACATTAGAAGCATAAAGATGCTAATCATTTTCCCGGCGCGCCAGCTGCCGACATTACCAAAGAACGTCTCCTGCGCCTGCAGCTAAGTTCTGCTGCAGGCGCAGGTACACAGGTACCAGAAAACCTTTCTCTCCGGGTTCTCACAGCGGAGACGATATTTGCAAAAAACAGAATGGTCGTGTGCTAACGGTGTTCAGAGAGCCTGAACTCCTGAAATCCGACCAGCGCCCTCTGGCCACGTCACAGGGTGGATTTGCAACCGCCGAGAAAAGCACTACGCTACGTTTAGCCAAGGCTGCGAGAGAGAGAGGGGGAGAAACGCCTCTCAGGGTCGCACGCAACCGTTATGAATCTACGATCAGCGGGCAGGCGGTCCAACCTACTGCGTCGAAACTGACGCATCTTAGTCAGTTACGGTGTATTGAGGGAAATGACGTAGGAAAGCATGGCGCGCCACTACGCTGAATCAGGCCAAATTGCTCCACTTCCGCCCAGAGTTAGATCTGCAGACCTGCCTTGCGAATCCTCCAAACGGAAACGACCACAGAACTGCGTGAACACCGCTGAAGCCACAGGACGGCAGCGCTCCCTGCGAGCGCGATTCACACCCACTCACCCGCAGCCACCGCGGCACACCCGGCAAGCAGCAGCACGACCATCTGCCCGGAGGGCGCGGCGGCGGGGAGGAGGGCCATGGCCTGCGGGCAGGAGCGAACGACGCGGCCAGCTGGAGATCCTGGTGGGTCTGACGGCAGCCCGCCGGCAACCGGCGGCGCCGGCCGACGGGTCAAAGGTTGGGCGAAAGGTCGCGCCGCCTGCGGGGATGGCCAGGGGTCACGGGGCACCACGTGACTGACGTCAGCGACTGTTGTGTGACGGGTGGCGCGCGATGTGACAGGCGCCGTTGACCGCTGAAGCAGGATGTATGCTGTATTTCTTTTTTACAGTTACTTGTGCCGGATGCTGGTGTCTGTGGCGATGAACACGCGCGATGTGACAGGCGCCGTTGACCGCTGAAGCAGGATGTATGCTGTATTTCTTTTTTACAGTTACTTGTGCCGGATGCTGGTGTCTGTGGCGATGAACACGGGGACTAAATGCGAATACCGCCATTTCGGCCTTGGAACCGATTCTGTGTTCTGTAGCAGCGGAAACGATTGGTGGAGATTCCGGGAGATGCGTTGACCTCAAGGCTCAACTTTTGAGAGATTTCAAACATGGTATCGATCACAAGGACTGGAAACCAGCTGCCTGAAACCCTGTCCAGATCCCTTGAGTAATGTTCGGAAATTTACAGCCATGGGTGAAATGCAACAAATGGATTGAAGCGTCAATGGACAAACTGAAAATACATGGTAAACATGTCACGCTGGACAGGCTGGGGGCTGGAAGGGCATAAACCCCAGGTCATAGTGTCAACGTTTGAAATGAAAAACCAGCATTCTACCCAGTTATGGGATCACGATGCACTCAGACACACCATACCTTCATGATGCCTCATTTCCACATCGCGGGTAACGAATTCAAATAACGAATTTTCATCACATTTTAAGGCTGTGAAATCGCCATCTCAAGGAAATGGCCTTTCTCGCTCGTACCGGATGAATAAATGTCCAAAATTATGGCGCTGGATATCCGTGGGGATATGGGGATATGATGTGCTAGTCTGTTCCACTATTGGGCGGAGCGAAAAATCCATTGCTTTGTTCCCTGTAAATGTAATGCATTTGGGAAGCGCTGGATGCTTTTTTGATAAATTTTCTCTGCATGCTTGGCTAGGGTGCTTTGGGTTCAGACCCGCTCTCCTGAGAGGGAAACAAGTGCCTCTGGTACGGCAGAAGAACCCCAGCGCAGCCAGAGTTCATCTCAGACCACTGGAAAAACACATGGTACTGCCGAAAGCTACTGATAACGGTGAAGTCGGCTGGGAAAAATACCTACCAGCTACAAGTATCGCGTCCCAAATCCATCAAAATATTGCATTAGGCAAGCAACGAAAATGTGTGCAGAGCAAACAGTTACAATTATAAGCCCTAACTAACCAAGCAATGACTAAAAGCTCAGTTCAGGCCTCATTTTTTCTTGCGTCAAGACATTGCGACTGTTTTGTTTTTGTTTTTTGCTCATAGCCCCGCTCATTAGGGTTGCGATCATGATCACAACCCTGATCTATGGGGTTGTGATCTTAGGGCTATGATCACAACCAGCTATGATTGGATTATGATCCAGCCAGGTGATGTCGAGTAGTAGGCTTTTCTGCCAGCTGGACTCAACGCGGCAGTTAATGCGGTTTATTGCATACCGCGACTCACGGGTCTTGACTTTTCTAGCCCCGCGATGTATTTCCGTTCGATTGTCCGGATTGCACTAATTTAAAAGGCTGTGGATGGCACTAGGATTTTGGTCGCGGAAAGTCGTTAATGTGGGCTTGCAGGTCATCGATGACGTCACAGATAAGGTCAGACGAAAAGACTTGGAGTTTTCAGGGACGAATTGAAGGGACTTTAATAAACCGAACACGAGCAGCATAAAACCGGCAATATGCACGCTGACATGTGCCGAAAACTGGAAGCACACAAAAGAGTACACAAAGATTCGTCAAAAAAGCAGTGCAGTGGAAAGCCGAGATTACAGCAAAGGTCAAGTCCAAGATTAACCCTATTCCTGAGGGCTAGACGGTATGGCCGATTTCCGGCAGGGGGGGCGGATTCGGCCCCCTGATCTGATTTGATCTGACCTGGTCCCCTGATTCCGAGATCTCGAGAACTACGCATCCGATTCCATCGCAACAAACGGCAATCGATTTGCGATGACGTAAACTACATTTTTATAAAAAGAAGTTTCCAAAAATTTTGAAACGGGTGGATAAAGGGGGCAAAAAGCTCAGAATGGAGGATATTTTTGGACTTTTTATGACTCCGTTGTTTCTGTACCGATTTCGATGAAATTGGCGTGAATCGACAGATTATGGATGGGACTTTTACCAGTGGTCCATACATTTGAAATTTTGAGAGCATTCATGGACGTTCACAGGATTTAAAAAATAGGAGGATTAGTTTTTCAACAACTGAATCAACAAGAAAGGCAATAGCACTTTTTTGGCACCTCTTAGTCATGTTATGCTAAAGAAGTACAAATCGTATTACGATGTTCGTATAATGTTAGCATAGGCGGTGTCAGGGACATGAAAAAAGGGGAACTGTCATGGTCACATGCTATTTGGATCAACTTGTGATCTTTGACCTTAGATAGCCTCCAGTGACCTTGGAGTCACTTGGAATGATCTTGTGTAGATTTATATATTATCTGTAAACGTTTTGAATCACTTGAATCCTCTCTATTTCAAAAATTATCTTTTACGACTATTGTGATATAGGGTCCGCGCACTGGCATTTTAGGTCATAGCTCCGTGACCCGACCTGATATCAACCTGAAACCTGATACACAACTAGAGGGCACCATTCCACGTCATATGAATTTCGGGTTTGGCATTTAAAAAAATAGCGCCGAAATTATTACTCTAAAATCAAAGTTTGACCTTCGACCTTGACCTGACCTTATAAAGTGACTTCAGATGAACAAAATTATGGCTGCACGTTGCCCAACTATTAAGCTATACATCCATGCCAAGTTTTAAGTTCCATCTTAAAACACTAGTTTTGGCAGTCATTTTCTTTTTACTCTCAACGGGGCCAAAAACGGCCTGAGGTGCCTCCCAAAACATTGCCTGGCTCCGCTCCCCATCAAAACAGACTCTCAAAATTGCGTCACAGTACGTAGAACGAACAGCTGGAAAAAGTCACGAAGTTTCGTGAAGTTGCGTCAAAAACCCTGGAATTGACAAGGGAAAAACCCGAAGGAGACGGATTCCGCCCCCCCCCCCTACCGGGAATAGGTTTAAATTATAATTTTCCCAATGGAGTTGCCCAGTTCTATGCATTTTCAGTATTGCCTTTCGCCACGCAATCGAACAAATACATCATAACTCCGCATCTCGTCTCCAAAACCCTCAGATGGCTTGAATCACACTGCCGAATAACAAATGGACAAATGTGCCAATATTTGATTTCGCGGAAGACAGCATATTTGCTCTAGGATGACCTCGATCGAGGTCATTGATGATGATCCGCCACTACTTCATGACACAGTTCAGTCCATCGGCATGTTCCAAACCACAGCGCAGGCCACAGAAACAAAACAACTCCCGAGACCTGAAAATGGTCAATTGTTGACGTCATAATGACATGACCTCGGTTGACCTAGGTGCTCATTTTTCCAACCCAAGCATCTTAGATATTCATTCAGAGTCATGACAACTTTAACATGTCTACCACGATCTCTTCGGAAGATATTGTGAATGAACTAAACCCGTCCTGAACCCGCCCCCGACTCGGGGGGGCCGTTAGCCGCCCCCCTGAGGTTTTTCTAGGATTGCGAGAGAACGAACAAACACAGCGCCACGAAACTTCGCGTACTTCTTGCTTTATGATTTTTATACCTTGTGTCAAAGTTCTGACCTGAGGTCCAGTCAGGTGGTTGACCTAGGTCCGGTCAAACGGACCTATGCCCAAAAAAGTTGAGCGCCCTGTAACTTTTTCGCAAAACAATATATCACAGCAATACTTTTAGGGATTAGTGATCTTGATACAAGCAACAAATCTGATGTCTCCGATTTTTCGGACTTTTCGGGGTCATTGACCTAAGGTCAAGCCAATTTTTAAGACATGTCGTCGTTTTTTTTGGAAATTTACGGAATTTTTCATAACATTTTTAGTGTGGAATGAAGCAGACATCCAGTTACCGTCATTGGGCAAAGCATCAATGACTTCCAGCCATTGACCTGAGGTCAGGTCATGAATAACTGTTGTGAGCCAAAATGTGCCGCCGTCAAAATCAGTTTTGAATTACTCAGAATGGGTAGAAAATGGCCGAACTGGCTCGCACGGACATATATAATACCAGGAACCTCAAAAAGCTTTAAAAATTGCATATTTTGGAAATAAACAGGCTTTCGGGAGTAACGCTCCGCCAGTTGTGTAGATTGGCAACTAATGAGTTTTCCCAAAATTTAAGCATAAAAAACCATCACAAGAACCACTAAGATCAATAAAATTTACAAGGTTAGGCTTATGTCTCAAAAAGAAAGGAACCCTAAAATTAGTTCCTTTTAATTTCTAACTGCGTACGGCTGCGGCACCGCCGACAGCCGGCGTGAAAATTGCGGTATCTTTAACTCAACGTTTCGGCGTATATATTGAACAGATCTGGGAAATTAGACGTGTATCGGCATCTGCGAACCTTCACTTGCGCGTTGGTGCCTTTACCTATGCGTTATTAGTCACAGCCCTTGAGATTCAGGCCGTTTCTCGGTCTCATGCAGCCGGCTATGAGAAAACAGATATAGGACGTAAATTGCTTACATATTATCTAAAACTAAAAATGAGACCGGTTTCGAGCTCTACTCGTCACAAGCTTTCGAACGGTATGCTTATTTTTTTGTCGTGCGACCAACCGTTCGTGAGTTAGAGGGGGCGGTCAACCACCCCCAGTCGGGCGTGATCGCCGCCAACCCACGGTCGTGGGCGAGTTAACAGTTTTGTTAACAATAGTGTCGCTTAGGGGAAACGCCAGTAGCAGTACGGTAGTGCAACAGTAGTGTCAGTAGCAGTACTATAGTGTCAGCAGTTCTGCTGGTAGTAGCTGCCTCGGGTAGTAGAAGTGTCGGTAGCAGCAGTGTCGTGTAGCGGTAATGCCTCATGCAGTGGCAGTCCTGTTGGTAGCAGTAGTTACGGTAGCAGGAGCGCCAAGCAGCGGTGGCGCCGTGTAAAAGTCCTGTCGTTAGCGATTGTGTCGTGTAAAACTTTTGTCTTTAGCAGTGGCGTCGTTAACAGTTTTGTACAGTGGAATCAGTAAAGTCGCTGGCAGCATTAGAGTTGCGGTGAGGCCACGCTATCGATCCGCACACCCGATCGCGCAACTCCAGGTTAACGGCATAATCGTGAGGCAAAAATTCCACTTGACGACATGGACGACATGGTCGCGCGGTAGCCAGTGTCTCCCTCTGTAGGTTAGTTACCAAGTGTCCTGCAGGAGAAATGGCGAGCGCCGAGGCGACTCGAACCCGCCTTGCCAAGGTGAGGGGCGGTGACAGACGCTCTACCAACCGAACTACCAACACGGCAGTCTTCATTCAGATTCGTTTTACTGTCTGATGTGCATAATTCCTGCACTTTGCTCGACAGTGAGAACAGTGGTATCCCATTATCACGCAGATATGTGTTTCATGGCCACATAACGGCTGGCCGGTTAGTTTTGTGCCAAAAGTTAATTGAACGCGTTTATTTTCCCTACTAAAGGCAGTATTTGCACGATACTTCCCCTGCCCCAAAAACACGAATGTTCCGGATGTGCACACAGACGTTTCGCTTGACATCTCATAATATTAGTCAACATTGCGTCTTAAAAAATGAACTTTCAAGAGTTGGTCGCGAAATTCGTAGAGGAAAGTCCAAAGTTACTGAAAAGATGTGTTGGTTTTTATTTTCCATTAACTCATATAGCGGTTAAGATGTATACAACAATGTATACAACAGTAATAACTTGGACACCAGATGAGATGTTAACCATGTAGACAGGACAGAACATGTACACCAACCTTTGAGTGGAAGCTGAAAAGAAGAGAGGTGTAGTTCGGGCTGCCACCAGCAAAGATGGGTGGCCCTTGTCTACTAACTCTGAGATTCTGTATCGTTTGAGGTAACGCCGTAGAAATGTTGAAATTGCATCATTTTAGTACAAGGCAAGAACAAAGACATCCAACATACCTCTACTCCGTGCTCCTGCCCGGCACATACGATTCCGTGCTAGGCGGGGGAGGGGCGGATTCTTTCCCCTGCGATATCGAAAACTACTGGTCCAAATTCCTAGCGAAAAACGGGGTTCGATAGCCCGTAGCACGATGTACGTTTATAGTAAAGAAATGTTGAAACTTGAAAAGACGGGAAAAAGTGGTCAAAATGGGGATATAAAGAGGGATTTACTCATGGGAGCCTTCTGACCAAATTTTATGACTGATTTTGTTTTATGTTATTCTTTTTTTAGTTTATTTAATTTTAAGTCATTTAATTTTATGTCATTCCATGGACATTTGATAGGTTTACCACCAATGTTGGGAAGAGGCTGTTTTTTTTTATTTATAGGCGTATCCAGGGCACATAAAAATCTTGCAAATGTTTATTCGTTCTACAACACATTTAGAGTTTGGAGAGCTTTTTTGTGTCCGGAAAACATTTCCATATATGTCACATGCAATGCTGCATGCATATGACATATGCACATTGGCGGATCCAGTCACGAGAACATTGGAGTAACTTTCTATTTAGTGAACTAGTGGTAAATGGCTATCACTTTCCAACATATCGTGAATAATATATCATATGTGCTTAAAGCTGCATTTTGAGATCATAACTAAGGGGGCACAGCAAGGGGGCAGAGGGGGCAGTTGCCCCCTATCGGCGGGTAGGGGGCAAAATTATGTTTTTGTCCCCAAAACTTTGGAGGCACTTTTTACATAAGCTGAAAATCCTGTAGTTCACATCTGTTACCAAAATTCAGATCAAGGAGGCCCCCATAACCGAGCAAAATGGTCCTTAGCGGATTCAGGAGTCCCTTTTCTGCATCAAGAAGCCCCTTTTCTGGATCAGGAGGTCCCTTTATGAATCAGGTAACCCCTGCTCGGGATCAAGAGGCCCTGAGACATCTTTCCTTGTTCGGGAGGCCCCCTTTATGAAACAAGAGGCTCCAACCCTCTATATATCAGGAGATCCCTGTTCTGGAGCACGAAGCCCCTTTTATGCATCAGTAGGCCCCTGTTCCGGATCAGGAGGACCTGTTTTGGGGGATAAGGAGGCCCTTTTCTGGACTTGTAGGTCCCATTTATGAATCAGGAGGCCCCTGTTCTGGATTAGGAGGCCCCTCTATGTATCAGGAGGCCTCTTTTGGTACAAGGGGTCCTATTTTAGGATAAGGGGCCCTATTGCTGGATCGGGAAGCCCCTATATGAATCAGGAGACCCCCTGCGATGAGGCCCCATTTTGTCTAGCAGGCCCCCTGGAAAGTCCTTCCCCAAAATCAGAATCCGTGGCGCCGCCCATGATGATAAGTGCATTACATTTTGAAACAATAGAATCGTATACGTAGCCAGGGCACATAAAAAGTGGCAGTTTTTTGGAGAATGTGAAACTTTTTCGCCGTATATTTTGGATTTCGTGGGATTATACGTGCCAAGAAAACTACTTCATACGTGTCTCATGTCACATTATGTACACATTGAAGGTATTGATAGGCGGATCCAAGTAACAAAAAAGAGAGGTTAGTAACTATATGGCGACTGTTGTGTCTTATCCTGTATGCCGAGTCATAATTTGTCAGGAAAAAATAAATAAAATGACCCTTTTACATTACGCTGGAGCCGCCTCTGATTTTGGTATTCACTGAAATATATGACGTTTCATCGTCATATATGGTGAGCTAACGAAAACAATGAGATGTTTGTTAGGCCACTGATCATGTTATTGGACGAAATAAATATGCACCCGAAAACTAATGCCTGGAGACTCCACTGGAAACACACACACACACACACACACACACACATATATATATATATATATATATATATATATATATATATATATGTACGCACACATTAAATTAGGACAAACATGTCTACATCCTACTCTAGCCTTGTGTCATTTATACAGTGAAACAAATGCTTAGGAATAAGACAATATAAACACCCCCTTTTGCATGCGCCTGAGTCCGCTATTGACTAACAATCTTCTTAAAACACTTGGAAGTCAGCAGGTTATGAACATTTTAGACATCAAAACTGCATGACCATGTCGAAATACGCGATCCCTAGAAAGCGATCTTCAGATCTCCAGAAATTCCTTAAACATGGCCTCCAAAAACGTGTCGTGGAACCGCCTCTGGAGCAGGTCAGTGTTCACGAGCAGGGGAAATTCCTCATCAGTTGGGAGGGGAGAGGCATTTTGGCTGAAATCTTTCCAGATAGCTTCCAAAGATCAATGCTAAATTTCAAAAAAGTTGGGGGCTGAAGTCCCCTTGGCCTTATGATTTCCGCGCTTGTCAGTTTTTTACATTTTGTCACAACATGTCAAAACATGTCAAGTAAAAATCATGAAGTGTCGAGAAGCGGCTCCCAAAAGCCCGGGAATGGCTAGTGAAAAACCGGAGGGGAACAGCATCCCCCCTCAGCACGGAATATGGTTAAGGCACCCAAGGCAACACTCAAGTAGAAGAGAACTAAAAGCACGCGCTTACAAGAACCGTCTCGAGGAATCATACGGTGGGGGGGATGATTGCATTTACACTACAATGGCCAACAAGAGATATTTTCGCCGATAATGGCCGTGATTTACCATGCAACGAGGGCTTCTACCTCGAGTCATGGGAGATGTTCTAGAGGCCGCGCAGTATCGCCCTGGGGACAAGTATATCGGGAAACCATTTTATATCACTCCTTGCCATTTTATCTTCTTACATGTTATTTTCTTTGCAGAGGTGCAGCCGGGATTTTCTTAAGAGGAAGGGGGGGGGGGGCGAAGGCCTGAGTGAACTGAAATCATACGAAAACCGCTTGCTGGAAAAAAAGACAACGTGTAATGATTTTCGCAAAGAAGCGGGCCTAGGGAGGGGGCCCGGTCACCTCCTCCCTTTTTGGATGCGTTGGTGTTTTTTTTTTTTTCACCGTGCTTTAACATGCAGTTATTGTTAGGATCTCATCACCATTGAAACGGTAACGTCAACTATTATCGTGTTAGAGTTTTTTATCGAGCTGATTTCGCGTGTGATTGGGGTTTCCCCGTCGACAGATATTTGAATAAACTAAGCTAAACGAAGCTGCCGATGTGGGTGGCTGTCGCGCCAAGAGGTCTGACGCGATCTTTCACATGTTCTAGTTAAGCCACTGTGAACCGCGCCACCTACCGCAGTCAGTGTTTGAGGTTCGTTATTATTACGTTTCTAATATCAACATTACCTCGCTGGTGGGTAGCATCTCCTGATCGGACCTGGCTGCCGTTCGCTAAACCAGAGACTCGCTACGGCTGCTGAGTGATGGAAACATGCCTGACCTGCGCCGGGAAGGTAACCCACGCAATGCGCGACTGGTGCATCCCTGGCTGGGTGGATACCTCTGACCTGGGACTGAAACGTTTTACCCGAAATGTTATATTAACCATTGATGAGGAGGCGCCGCGAAAAATGATTGGGTGGGTGGGGTTAATGCTCGCGAACTGCAAATCGTTTCGGTGTGAGGAAACTATTCTACTTGGAGTAAGTGATGCATGTTTTCGTGTGCCATTCGCATGCCGGTTTATACTTACACATGGTTCTGGTTTTGTCCAAAAAGTAACTGCTCATGCGTTTGTTTACCATTGTCTAGGAACAGCGGGCGTTTTCTATTTTAGCATTCAGCAGCTTCAAAGTCCATCAGTGATGTTTCTCATATTTCCATCTTGCGCCGTTTGCAGTCAACTGGTGTTTTTTTTCCACATCAGCAACAGTCGGTTTGATCTGCAGCGGCAGCAGCATTAGCATGCAAGTAGCAACAACAGCAATCAACATTGGCCACAGTCAATTGGCTCTTCAAAAGCTAGCTGCACTAAATATCCAGCCAACAAGAAAGCAAGCACGCTGCGAAATTACCAAATATTCAATAACCGGAAGTCCCATGTTAGTTGCTGGATGTGTTGGACAGCTGATAATCCGGATCGATCCGATCGATCGGGAAGAGGCATCACAACAGCGGCACGTGGCGCCCTGTTTGGCAGTGAAGCTTCTGTGCAATCTGTGGACAAACCAGGAAGCCCTAACGACGGCAGATCTTCGAATTTCGGAATGAGAATCTTGAAAGTGGTGCAATTATCCCCTTTTCTGTACACCGTTGCATTCATGGGTAATATCGTAACGACTAGATCACCTTCAGTCTTCGGCATCGTTTTTTAACAAGCTTTCAAGTTCAGTGTAAGTTATTTACTGGCCTTTAGATGGACGTAAAGACTGTGGCGCAACCTTGTCGGTCATGTCGATGCGCTAAATTTTCGCCACAAAATCATGCCGCTTATAACATGGGGCATTGCGTAATCGAGTTCTGGCATCGCGGTCTGCGCAACCATCTCTGCCAAATCTGGCTTTGATGCGATAGCACTGTAGTAAAACGCTGGAATCAAGTTTGATGAAGAAATATCATTCGAAAGGAATGGACGGACTTTGACCATTGGACTATTTAGTCAGTTCTTAATCGAAATACTGTCCCAAATGACGTTATTCTTCCTGAAGTCATAGTTGGAGATTAGCGCCGAGAAGGGAGCGCTAACGAGGCTGGGGTGATAATCCCTCCCAGCCTGGAATGCAATATTTCGCAGCCACAGGATATTCCCGTCGATTTTTTCCATTCAAGCAGTTTTTAGCATGGGGGATCACCAAAGGTGTAAAAGCTCATTGCACGGATATACGTACCAATTAGTGCATTTAGAGGCCGGCCGTTTCTCCATGTTTGTCTCAGTACACATGAATACAAGCTCACGTGCACGCTAAAGCGAAGACAAGTTGATAGCTCCGGCACCGACCACACTCACTCATCGACTAATTCCGATCCGGGGTTTCTGCTGGTCGTGACCAGACATGGGAGAAACATCAGAGTACTCATGGGACTCCGCATTGCCCTAAGGAACGTGAGGTACGCATCAATATCCCAGTGGGGAGGGACGGAACAATGTCGGTGGCGCGGCTACGCTTTGCTTGCAGTCATACTGATGTAGAGGTGCCAGAAAACATTAGAGAGTGCCTCAAGCAGTTTTCTGCATGATATGGGTCAGACATCCCTTTAGATTCTGCGACGAAATGTAAAAGAGTATTCAAATCCTTGGCTGGCGTTAAAAAATCGGGGAATATTCGGATGTAAAAACGGCCAGCGAATAGTCGTCGAATATTTCAGCCTGAAATCCGGACTCGAATATTTGACGGATCAGAATATCCGGCAAAATAGCAAATATCAGCCGAATCCGAATTATGAGTTCTAGCAATCCTCAACGTCCATGTGCCGGGGAGAGGGTGCGTCAGACCTTGCTATTTAATAACGGCACAACCAAAAAGGCCGACTCACTTCAATCAAAGGGTCCTCATTTAAAGAGTGTGCCGTGCCACATACGTTCCGTTTGTAATGAAACAAATTATCGTCAAAAACTGCTTTTTACGTTGACCGTAAAAAAATGAACGGTCATGAAAAAGGACCTCAGGCGGGGAACTAAAACATTTTCGCATTATTGGTCAGTTATTTATGTGTACATTCCTATAAAATGATTAAGCGCTATGTAAAAAATGTATTTCAGCCACTTTATTCTATGTTTAACGATGCTAAAAGGCCTGAGGTACTTCCAAAAATTTGGCCTGGCTCGCCCCTCAGCGAAAAAAAAATGTTCAAATTTGACATTGTACGTAGAAGGAAATGGTTTAAAATGCTACCACACTTCATGAAGAACCTCTGAAATTTTGCAGATCACGATAAAAAACCGGACGGGGCTTCCGAAGCTTTCGCCTCACCACATAGGAACAGGATTAAAGGTCGCGCCGGTTAGACGTGCGGCCATGACCCGACGGGCCGACCTGCCTGACCTTTAGCAGCGTCAGCTGCGGCCGGCTCTGCGGCGGCAAGCCAGGCGGACGGACTGTCAGCTGACCACGTGACAGCTCTGCCCACGCATCGCCCAGCTGAGCCGGTAGCGAAGCCAAAACGGCCAGCCCACCCTTCGGGACAAGAGATCAAGCATATGCAGGCAAGAGCATAAAGCGTATTGTTTTGCTTGTGGATAACGCACTCCAAAACGGTAGTTCTATGCACGACGGTTTGAATCAAGCTGACGTACAGGACACATCAGTGATGGGTTACGTTTGCAGTTTCTCACTGCGTGTTAAAGGTAAAAGATTACAGTCGCTGTTCGTAATGCAGCGGCATCGATAGCATTTTAGCCATAGCGGACCCTCGCACTTAACCTCATTCTATGGGGGATTGGGATAGACAGAGAAGGGGAGGGGCAAAACCAGGGGATTATGTGAGTGAGGATGTCATCGGTCGTCCCTTGCATAGCTCTGGGAACCTACGATGGCTGCTTGGCAGCATTTAGATATGAAAATGCCAAGAAGTTTAGTGAAAAGAAGAGAAAGAAAGCAGCGTGCCAGTTTTCGAAGGGGACTCCAGCTCTTGGTGAGACTGTCTGTCACGAGTTGCCCCTCCCTGGCAAGATTTTAGGAGCCGTCTCTGTTTTAGGTGAAGCCGAATCAATGCCCCCTTTAATTCCCGCTACAGCTCTGGAACAGCATGGATCACAAAGGGGCGAATTTTGGCAGCGTAGTTTCATTTAGTGTCGCATAGTTTAGAACCGATTGCAGTTTCAGGTTGTGTCTGGTCACGAATGCAGGAAATAATTTTGAAGTGGTACGAAAAATTGGCGGTTTTACGTATACGTTTATGCTTGCAACCATGTCACAGCTGGTATCCTACATCACTGGAAATGTTCTCGAATGCCTCTTGGCTTGCATAATGACCTTTTCAAAGTTATGGTGTAAGTTCAGTGAACCGATATGACCTTTGTGGTTAATCTGAACATTTCGAGTACGAGGACAATAAGAACGGAAGAAACAATGGTCTTTGCCTGCAGGTAGCAGACAAATCATACTAGACTACTTCACATCGGCAAAAACAAAATCGTGCTTCAAAGTTTTCTTCGAGATCTGGTCTCATCAGCCCATTGGACTTGCAATCACTGTGCGCTCCGGACAAGGTATAACACGTTTTGAGACACCATGGTATTTTCACGTCGACTTATATCAAAGCTACGAAGGGGAGGTAAGTGAGAGGGGTCACTTGTCACAAATTTCCGAAAATGCGCAATATTTCGCTGGCTTAAAAAGGCATAGAAAACAACTTCACACCAAAATGATACTGCACCCTTCAAGAATCGGTGACGATATTTGCTTTTGGCGAAAATCTTATCCGTTTTGATGTTTTCCGTTTCCATTTTCGCTCTTTTTTTTATTGCATCGCAGACAAAACAGTTGCCAGCAAGCATGAAAACCGACGCTCAGGGTGTCACAGAAGATGGCACTTTTATCGTGGCTGGCAACTGATAGATGGCAGGACAGTCGCTCAACCTTTTAGTTTGGTTCAACTCAAAGGTGAAATAATTGCCAATGGAATCATGCTTTTAAAGACAGGGCGTGTCGCAATTTCTGCTACCTCACCGCGCTCATTTGCACGTGGCGTTCATGGTTTACCATCTGTCGCCATGATGAGATGCGTCTGAGCACACCTGTGGTCGTGACATTAAATCACGTGCATCGATAACGAGTATCATTTTTATTTCCGTGCATTTCCATCTGTATGACATCGCAGGTCCGTTCATGCTATGCATATGTTTCTGCAGATGCCTGATGCTCGCACAGAATATGCTGAAATGCAGAGAAGAGAACATTACATTTATACCTTCAGCATAATCGATGTGTATTCTACATGTTATACATAGTGCTTTATGCATTCAGTCTCATTACAAATAGGACAAATACCGACATATCATAATAAATAAACAATGTGAATCCTTGATTTGTGACCAAAATTTGTCTGTATGCGATGTGGATATATATTTTTCTCCTTTTGTGTACTTGGGTTCTCCAAATCCTCGGTCCGCAAACGAAACCTGAAGGTTGATACCACAGCGCGCGAATCAATTTTGGTCGTCCTTGGATGGCGAGAATTTTGGTAGATTTGCGTTGGATTGACCTGAATTGAACTGAATTGATACTTGATTAGTAAGATGAGCTCAGTGTAGATGAGATGAGATCAGTGAGAGTCATTATCCAGCATTTTGTTGCGATTTTCTGACAGTAGTTACTAGGGTCAGCCAGATCAACTCAGCTTATGCCTCTGTACACGGCTCTGGCCCAGACACAAATAAACACACTGAGGCGAGATAAAAAATCTTAAGAGTTGATTAAGGCGCATTTAGCCTTTTCATTGTAAAAAAATAAACAATAAGTTGTTCGAGATATATTGATATAGTGTAGTCGCTAGGCGGCCAGGGCCAATATGGGTCAAAATATTTGTTTTATAAGGGATTCTTTTTTCTCAGAGTAGTCCAGATATTGCACGGCGAACAAAATTGGCCGAGCTACAACCGGAAAAATGCAACATCAACTGAGTTGTCACGGTTACGTCGCCCTGAAACACGGAAAGTGTAATCGTGTCCAGCCAGGGTATAATTAATGGCTACTCTAAACTTCAAAAAATGAGAAATCGTGTAGACACTGACAGGATTTAACAGGCAAATGATTAATATTCAAAGGTGTCTACGCACGGATACATGTTGACTAATGAAGCGCATTCGCAGTACTTAAAAATAACTGAATAGCGTACGCACAATGGCAAAATCCTCGTAAACGCAAGAGCGCGATGATATCATTACACTTTCACAGGGGATAGAGCTACGCCTATCAGTAAAAATGCGGAGCTTTTCGCATAGTGTGAACTTTGTGGTATTATGCGAATAGTGATGTGATGCCTGTGATTTGCATCATGTGATCAGAGTGATGAGGCCTTAATTGGCCGAACGAGCGAAAGGAATACCACTAATGTCAAATAAAGCACCATTCAAGTCAGACGAAAAAATGTGACACGGTCCTTTTTGTCCCATTAGTCTGTCGTAATTAAGCGATAATGGGTGGGAAGTATCCATTCTCTTTCCAATGTGATGTTATGGAGGCTCATGAGGTCCTACAAGGCGCAGTGGAACGAACAAACAAAGTGGCGGCCCATGCGTTTGTATTATTTTAAACTGATCTTTGTCATGTTGCACGGAAAATTCTCCAGATGTCTTCGACCCAACCAGCTTCAAAAATTTTCGCAGCTATGTAGCGAAGTTAAAGTGTTGTTGGAATACCTTCCTCTCTTCAAAGATCTGGCGGTTACCAGTTCCCTTTCCCGAAAAATGTTTGTGTTCTGCTTTTTTGGGTTTCTTAAAATCTCGCCGGACGAAACGAGTGGTTACCACCCTCATGTGTTTTTTTCCAAGATGGCCGTTGAACGGCAAACATTGTGCGCTGAATTTTCGCGTCTTAAAAAGTACCACAAGGTTACGTCACATCTCAAGGCTATGACGTTGTTGAGGGCCTTCAAGACGTACATCCATATACGAGCTACGTTTTAACTTCATCCTCAGGAATCTGACGAGGCATGAAGTCAATACTGATTGAGAAGGCGGTTTGGATATATGCCTGACAACATATTTGATTCTGAGGGGCTGGTGACCTTGTCAGGATCAAGTGTGATCACAGATCTTATCTAACATAGAGCCGGTCAGATAACGGTTTTTTTCCGCCGATTTCAGTAGTAGTAGTATTCTTGGTGATCAGAAACCCAGCGTGTGATAGTCTAGCGTCATATTTGGCACTGGAAGCGAAACATGATAATGCTTCTCATGAATCTGATCATTTTTTTTCAGAAAAAAATCACTTGGTTCAACGACTGATCAGTTTTAGAGTCAGATTTCTACAACAGCATGGTGTACAGGGCGAAATGCTTCTAAAAATACCATAAGGCAACAGCAGAGGCGGCAAAAGAAATGGTGGTCTCCTTCATTGTGATCTGAACGGGTCAAGCTAGACATTATTCGAATAGAAAAGACGGCATACTATACGTCCGTTTTTGTTTCGCTGTTCGTGAGGATTAATGGCTCGATTAAACCTTCAACCACCCTGGTAATCACAGGGTATCAGTCCCCCCCCCGCCCTGAATTGATCTGGGGTTTGTGATGGCGCGCGCACGCCAGTGTCAGGTTTTCCCGGCGGCTCGGCCACGGCCGCGCCACTATATCGCCGCCTCGGGGGAAGGCGGGAGGTTCCACCGGGACGCTCGCTCGTTCTGCCGCCACACGGGGCGCCGAACGCTGGCGGCGGGACAGGCGACGTCGTCTGAAACCGGGCGTCGTCGACACCTCCTGGCGCCGACTGTCGTCACCGTCGTCGCCGCGTGGGTCCGGAAGCCGTCGCCGTCGTCCTCCGTCGTCGCCGTCGGCGGGGCGGGAGGCTGGCCGGCGCCGGCTCTGAAGGCGGTGTCTCCTCGCCGACTGGAGCACTCGACTCAGGTACGTGAACAGTGAACGGAGCATCCGATGCCCGTGCTCGGTGCGGTAATTTGCGTTTGTCTTGAATAATCCGCCTCAGATACTTCACTTGCCTTGTCACTTGTTAGAAATGATATCCGTGCAGATTATCGAAAATGAGAAAAAAGAACAAACTGGAGAGGAAGCGTCCGTTTGAGTATCTCACTCCCGATTTTCCTGAAACTGACTGTTGTATGCTTTCCAGAAGTATATTACTGTGTTTCCTCCCTCTATAAAAACCCATTTTACGGCGGTGGGATAAGAAATGTAACCCAGTGTGACCCGCGTATGATCCCTGGCCGTTGGTTACCTTTTATTGACGCTGAGAGGGACAGGAATCAATCGGAAAACCCCAATTTCCGTAGCAACAAAAGTGTGAGTTTTTATTCCTTGTCAAACGCGCCTTCGGGACCCTTGGAAAATGACTTGTACGTTACGTCCAGTAACATCCCCTGAAAGCCAGATTCAACTGGAATGGAATGACCCAATAGAAGCTCACAATCTCCACGATCTTCTTTGAAGTCAGTCGCCTTTACTAGGCCACTGTATGACTTAAGATAGTTAAACCGGATATCATGATATCGTTTACAGGCAAAGCCACACACTCGTTTCTTTTGCTTAATGATGCCAGGTTTGGAACTGTTTGGGGATCATATTAACCCTATATCTATGTATCTATCTATCTACCGTCATAGGGGGCAAACAGCGAACATTGGTCATGGATTTAACCTTGGCCCAACTAGGGTGCTTAGAGGCTCACCTAGACTTCTTCCCTAAAAGTTCTTTTTTGGAGTGGCTTGGCGTGTTTGGGCTCTGACTTGCTCTGTCAAATTTTGTGTAGCTCAGCTGTGCGCATTTTTTCCATAACGTGAGTGTTTGATCATTTTTCGCTCATCCGTTTTAAATCTGACGTGTTTAGCGTTCGAGGTGAGGGGTAATTTGACTTCACCCCCGGATACCGGAAACTACGGAGCTAGAGTTACGAAGTTTTCAGTGTAGGTGCAGCACTAGAAGAACTCTGTCACGTAGAAGTGTGACGTCTCTAAACTGTAAACTTCAAAGTCAGATAGGTTCAAATAGGATCAAAGTAACACACTGGCCACACTTCCGCTTGTACCACGAAAACGATAATTACAACGGTACTATGTAGGCGTCGTTTTTCATAGGTCCGCAAAACACCTTACTAGACGATATAAAACTTGTCACGCTTGACTCAGTTATCGTGCCCAAATCAATTTAATTATTACTTAAATTATTAATAAATTATTACTTCACCTCACGCCATACGACTATGATTTCACGAACCGTCACACGCTGTCTTTTGTGGCCTCTAATGGTAAATTCTGGCTCTCAGTACGAATTTGGCACCCCCAAATACCACAGAGGTCAAACTCCTGCCAAAAAGGCTGCCCATGGCAGTCGTGAATCAGGCTAGGTCACGGACTTAATGTGACCCTAAGAAAGTGAAACTACGAAAAAATATAAATGTACTCTAAAGAGCCAGCTTGCGTCAACAGGCACAATTTTCAAGAACTTAATTGCGCTCTCCCGCTTCCTTAAAGAAGTACACGGGCATGGGACGGGATGGTAGATTGAAGGCAAGATCTGACCTCGCCTTGTCTTGCCATGTGATCCATTTCTCCTCGACACCTGTTTACCTCACCCTGTTCCATGCCTAAAGAAATTCGGACGCTGAATGCGAACACAGTATAAAAGGCCCCTAGAAAGCAGAATGTGTACCAAGGTCAATAAAGTCCATCTCAGGTAATGGCCTCAGATGACCTAGAAGAGGCTAAAACCACAGCGATGTGTTCGGTTATCTCCTAGCATTGTTCTGTGTTGTTTTACCCTCGAATTAGGCATTGAACAAGAAACTGGCCGCGCTTCATTGTTTGGCATTTGCATAAAGGGGTAACGAGAGAAGATGTTTGATCATCTGCCCCTGACTTGACCTGATATCGGACTGAAACCTGGTACTCTGGCAGACGATGACGTGGCCTCTTATATACGTTCTGTGTTTTTGTGGAGGTGGAGGAGGTGGCTTAAGTAATTAGAACGGAAGCTCTATGTTCCGAAACATATTTTTTTGCTTTTAACTTTGCCCTGGCCTAAGACGAACGACATAACAAACTTAATTTTTTAGTTAATTTTCTGTTGACATCATCAAGTTTGATTTTTGAACTCAATTTCTGACAAGGAATTCAAAGTTTATCCCAAAAAGATTATTTCCGAAAATCACGACCTGATCTAAAGTCGCATTAGTTCATTGATTTGGGATGACCCTGACAATTTTTCTAAACGAAATATCTGCTATTCAGCATTGTATAGATGTACCTAATTCCGTGCGGCTGCGTCGCGCCGTCCAGTATGTATGCCGGAAAAGCTCAAAGGGTCAAATTGATCCCCACCCGAACGCTTGTTAAGAGGAAGTCCCGGATGGCGCAAAAGCTTCGGATGACACGATGCAAAGAGCCAACGGCTTTTAGTTATCTTCGAAAGGTAACATTGGCTAAGTTATTGAGAGTAATGAAATAAGATGTCTTGAAACATGCTACAAATATTTACATCTACAATGTGCAAGATATGCATACGATATATGTAGGCGCATTGTACAATGATACGTTGAAAAATGTTGTTCGACATTCTGTTGCGTCGCCTAGTCGGGGAATGACATGAGGGTATGGCACTTAGCTCACCAAGCACAGTTATAACACTAAAATAAGGCCAGAGATTGTGCACGCTAGTTAAAAAGCAGTACATGCTTTCGCGATAAATCAACCTGCAAATAAAAGAATTACATCCCATCGTGGCTGTGATGTGGATGACTCTTTGAGTGACTGCCTTCGTTAATTTGGATTTTTTGTTTGGTACGGGAGTCTTTTTTTAGAGCAAAAGCCATGTAAAATGTGTGACATCAGGATAAACAACTGCGTTGTTTGGCCACAACAGGATTTCAATTTTAACTTAAAAGTATGGCAAACAATGATCATTGTTTGCCATACTTTTTTCAGCAAACGACGTCTTTATCTTGGGTCACATGGCCGGATGTGACATAAAGCTAATCAAACATCGTGGTGTTCTTTAACAATAAGGGACCTTTGATGAATTTTCGCCGTATACCAACGATTTTAAGATGGAATGTTTCCTCTAAAAAACATCGAATATTGTTCCTGATGTTGTATTACAGTTTTACCGTTCGTCCTCTGTAATGCTGGTGCGATCTCTTCTGAAAGGGGGAGTACGCGTGAAAAACTTTCCTTCAGAGATCCATCAGACAACGCTCATTAGTTTTAGACTAGTCTTCGTCTCACGTGCAGAACAAGTAGCCATGTTTCCGGGCCATGTGGTCTAAGATTGGTCACATCCTGGTTATAAAAAACAAAGACATGTCTGAATATCATGATGGGCTGACTGCTGGTCATGAACCTAGTCTATTCAGGCGTCATCAGTGATGTTTTTCTTTGGTGGTGCAGCGAAATTTTTCTTTGCAACGTAACAGCAGAGCAGTGCCTAAGTGCGCCTTTTTCAGGGCGACAGGAATGTTGGGTTGTGTGCTTGACAGCCCAGTCATATGGATTTGATGCACGTTATGCGATTACTTATGCCTCCCACACGCTTCCTGTAAACTTCGGCTCTGGCAGGAAGCAATGCTCGTTTTTCTTCCACAATATCCGGCTTGCCCGCAGCATCCAATATCCATTACTGTCAGGCCCCGCAAATGGTTACGCTCAGTTTCAATGGCGATGGGCATCATAATGTACTAATACCAAGCGAGACCTTGCAACGAATCCGGCAGGCGGCAAAATTGGACGAAGAACTGTGGACAAAATATTAGGTCCCCTCCTCTTGTTCATGGAGAGGCCCTGTCATGACGAAAATGCGTCCGCAGTTGACACACTCATTGAATGTTGATAAAATTACGGCTGGCGAGCAAAGATAACCATTGAGACCGTGAGTGCGGCATCGCTTCAGTTTGTTAGTGGAAGCAGCTGCCGATCTGATTGTCTTCGAAGTGCGAATGTTGCGCAGTTTTCGTCGTTCTAACATCCTAACACTTATTTCAAAGACTATGGTGATGATAGGTCAGGTCAAATGGGAAGCTTAGGTCAGGTTTGAAACGGACTTTTGGATTGTTGCTAAATTGGTTGCAAATCGTTAGGGAAACGCAAAAATGTTTCGAACCAGTATGCTCCTACCTTTTGTGACATCTTCGTAAGCTGTAGGCCAAAATAGGCGGTCTGCCGTTTCTTTCGTAATCCCCAAAAGTGAAATCAGGTGACTGAAATCACTTGACCTTTGAGAGCCCGCAAGAAGTCATGGTACTTCGCAGGAAGTCTCCAGCCAGGCTGAATAAGATTTGTCCAAATCTTATTCAGAAGTCTTCGGAAGCGTTGGCTCGTAGGAGAAACTGCGGAACGCTAGAATGCATCTTTGAAAATGCCCTCAATCGCCGGGCCCCAATATGACTGAAGACGGGGACGCGTCTCAAGTCATGTGGAGTAGAACAAGTAGTAGCCAAGAGATGGTTCCAAAATAAAGACATACCCAAGTGACGCTTTAAGCGACATTAGGTTTGCTACAAGTGGCCTGGAATTTAAGTGTTATCGGGCGTTATGGTATTGCTTTGAAGATGTGACGAACGATTCTTAAAGTACGCCATTCGGAGAAGCAGACCTAGATTCTTCTACAGACCTCTTACGAATCCAGTAACTGCTAATGTTAGCTGGATTCATTTGCCACTTTCAGGAGTATTAGTTTTGTTTTACTTGCGTCCCATTTATAGGACGCTAGAGCAAACGACCCTATGCTGCACATATTCCTTTAGGAGCTAATGTGATATGTGAAGTTTTTCGTGCTTTCTTTGAGTGTTGTCTCGTGATCTATGACCAGCGACGTACCTGGCTGGGGGCGAGAAGAGAATGGGTCCTACAGCCTCCTCCCTCCACACCTTGAGCCAAGCAGATCTCCTTCCGGAGGGCGCGAGGAGGCTCCCTTCGGCCAATGGTGGAGACAGGATAGCCGGCGGGATTTTGTGCGGCAGGATTTTGACCTCCAAGGGCCTCTCGGAGAGATTTCCTAAACGTTTCGAAGGCCAGCCGGAAGGCCTTCAAGGCCGTTTCGGATGCTTCTGAGGCCTCTTGGGAAGCTCTCTAAGGCCACTCTGGGATGAGTCGGAAACTTCTTTGGGGAAAGGCTCCTGGCAAATGTTTCGGAGGACCTTTCAAGAAATCTCGTGGGCATGTCCAGTGGGGTCTCGGAGACTGTTTTAAGGAGCGTCCTGGAACTGTTTTAGGAAGACCTTCGAGACCGCTTCTGGAAACCACTGAGACTCCTCGAGAATCCCTACCTTGAGAATATCCTGGCTAGTGAGGCTAATGAGGCCCCTGCGAAGTACCAACTAGGCTGGGGAAAACGAGAAGGACATGCGGCGTCTTATAACGCGATCCAACCAATGCAGTATTGGTTGTAAGACGATACCGGTAATAGTGCCGTGCCAGCGATGTCCAAGTGGGAGAGTCTCAACCTACGCATGAACTGGCAGATGGTCCAAGATGCTGTAGAAGAACATAACCTCAGCCTGGGTATCGTTGACTGCTTCAGTAAAATATCGGCTGCTAACGAATCTGTCAGATCGAAGAGTGGTGGCCCCTGTTTGCTTATATCACGGGCACAGCTGCTCAAAATGTGTGGCTTCTCTGATGCAGAAAGAACGCGTACCCGGAAAAGCGTGTGGATTTGCCGTAGTATTTTTTCGGAGGGGAGAGGGAGGGAGGAGGAACCGCCATGTGAGCCTGATGCAAACCACCATATCGGTACTTACGAATAATTGAGAAAGTCTTGCTATTTTGGACTTGAGGGTTCAATTCGTTACGATCATGGAACCTCTTCATGGTGCAAGAATCACGCCCCAGGAATGGATGTGCTTCCTCTGTGTTTGTGTCCGGAACGCAGACTTTGTCGTCATATGACAGACCAGCAGGTAATTTCACAAAAGAGCAGCAAGCTGATATTGTTACGGAATACTGAGTACTGCGTACGCTTTTCCCAAACGCATTGGGATCTCCCTTATATCAGGAAATGTCAATATATCAGGAGATATCAGGAAATGTGTGACGTAGGAGCCCTGTTAGGCACCCGCAATGATTTTTGAACAGGTCCCATGCTGACCTCGTGAGTTCAGCATCCTACTGAGCCTCAGCCAATTCAAGTTCGGCTGTCGCGAGGTAGGCTGTACCTGCACTGTTCTGAGGGTTTTCACACAATGTAGGGCCGAATAAATGGTCCTCAGAAAAATAAGCAGGTTCACAAGATCAAATCTTCGCTTCATTCAAATTTTGTCTTGCACGGAGCTTTTCTACAGAAGTGCCATGTCGATTTTAGGCACACTTAACTCATTTCAGGGAAATGTGCGTGCATAAACGCAGATCCCAGTCACAAGCTGAATCAGTTCGCACTAAATAACTGCGTCCCTGGCTCTGGACATGTCGATGTCGATGTCGATGTGTGTCGACAAATCCTTTTTGTACAGACAAATTGCTGTTTATATTGATGTTCTTCATGTTTTCACGTCCTACAAGCTATATCATAGCGGGGGAGGATACAGGGGGACCCTATTTGGTGCCCATAAATTGCACTAAGCATCATACCGTTTATAGCATGGGAAGTAAGATCAATAAATGTGCACGAAAATAGCATGTTATCATATTCTTCGTGGCCTTCGGCACCTTTATTGAGTTTTCCTTTTCCATTCACCACTATTTTACGTTTGTTTCAAACCACATCAATATGTACAAGCATACACGCATGAAGATGTCAAACATTGCTCCCCAGAATGTTTCTTAGGTCTCCGGCGTTTGCAGCCACAACATACGAATCGATGTAGATCCTTCCGCGTGTGATATAACTCATCAAGACGCAAAGTCCTTATTCTTGGTCCCAGTCACCGCCATTGCCACGGGATTTCATTTTTGACATTTGAAAAATATATAAGAGGTCACAAGTGCTTATTTCAGGCCCTTTCAGACCGTCGTTATTCTTAAGATTACATGTATGCATCATACATTGCCTTTCCCCTTATGATCCAGGAATGTGTCATAGATAAGTGCGTCAATAGATATAAGCGATAAAGATATAATCCAGATCCCTGGTTCTCATTTCCATTCACATGGGAGGGTCTTATTCCAACAACATTTTTTCCAAGGACAAACCATAAATGTGCTGTAATTGTTTGTCACGGTTTCATGTTTCCTGACACCGTCTTTCATTGTTTTATTTTGGAACATGTGCAATGATAGAGTAGGTCACGAGGATTCGTTTCATTTGTCTCGACGCAGGAGCGGATGCATAGTTCCCGAGATATCAGGGGACCGAATAAGCCCCTCCAGCGAGGTTTAGCGATAGAATAAAGCCTTCGGAATAGGTGCAATGTTCAGAGATCGCGCGATACGCAGCTATCGATTCCCGTTGAATCATTGAAATCCGTCCAGTAATTCAACAGACATCGGAGGACGGACAATTGTGCGCCATTCCCCCAGTCAATGGAGTTACGTCAGATGCCGCAATCAAGATCGGTTACGCTGTCACTACGTCATTGGGCCACAAGTCGACTTTGATTTTGTGACTCGATTTCGTTACAGCACTTTGATTTTATGACACTGTTCCTCATCAACATGACGAATTTGTCGGACCCTGTCATTCAGCTGATTTGGAGCCGTTGCCACCGCAATGAAGTAAAGGATAAATGCGGATGATTGTCCATTACTTCAGAGATGTGTCTTTTACGCTAGTATCCTGACACATAACGACACATTTCCCTTCCCGTGGCCAAACGCAGAAAACATAGCAAAGGCAGTTTTCATGAATATTTAAGCTGCGTTTATGACACGAATTCTGATCACTTTAACCCTATTCCCGGAGGGCTAGACGGTATGTCCGATTCCCGGCAGGGGGGGGGGCGGATTCGGCCCCCCCCCCCTGAGATCTCGAGAACTACTTATCCGATTTCATCGCAACAAACGGCAATCGATTTACCGTGACGTGAACTGACATTTTGATAAAAAGAAATTTTCAAAATTTTGAAATTTGTGGATACAGGGGGGCAAAAATGTCAAAATGGGGGGTACTTTTTGACTTCTTATAACTCCGTTGTTTATGGACCGATTTCGATGAAACTGGCATCAATCGAGAGATTATGGATAGGGCTTTTACCATGGGTATGCAAATTTGAAATTGTGAGAAAATTCATGGGCGTTCACAGGGTTTCAAAAATAGGGGGATTAATTTTCCAATAACGGAATGAACAAAAGAGGCCAAAACACTTTTTTAGCTTCTGCTAGTCATGTTATGCTAACGAAGTACAAATCGCATTACAATGTTTGTATAATGTTAGCATAGACGGTGCCAGGGACATAAAAAAGGGGGAACTGTCATGGTCACATGTTTCTCAGATCAACTTGTGACCTTTGACCTTAAATGACCTCCAGTAACCTTGGGGTCACCTGGAATAATGTCGTGTGCATTCAATATTATCTGTAAACGTTTTTAACCGATTAAATTCACTCTATTCCAAAAAATTCATTTTTTGGCTTTTGCGATATAGGGTACGTGCACTGACATTTTAGGTCATAGCTCCGTGACCTGACCTGATATCAAGCTGAAACTTGGTACACAAGTAGAGGACATCTTTCTACGTCACGTATATTCCGGGTTTGGCATTTGAAAAAACGGCGCCGAAATTATTGCGAAAAAACAAATTTTGATTTTTGACCTTGACCTGACCTTGTAAAGTGACCTCAGATAAACAAAATTACATATGCACATTGTCCAACTATTTAGCTATATATTCATATAAAGTTTTAAGTTCTATCTTAAAAACTCTGTTTTTGGCAGACATTTTCCTTTTACCCTGAACATGGCCAAAAATGACCTGAGGTGCCTCCCAAAAACGTTGCCTGGCTCCGCCCCTGAGCAAAATAGAATTTCGAAATTTTGTCACGGCGCGTAGAAGGAATAGCTAGGAAAAGTCAACAAGTTTCGTGAAGCTGCGTCAAAAAGCCTGGAATTGGCAAGCAAAAAACCCGAGGGGGGGCGGATTCCGCCCCCCCTGCCGGGAATAGGGTTAACCCGGCACCACCTGGCGCGTTTTTGTACCAGCGACCGCCTGGGCGTGTCAAAAGAGGCACCCCCTGTTACCTCAGCATCTAAACGTCGGATCTTACCCAGTCAACCACCATTCGATAGCCCTGGGTCTGGCGATTCAGAAAATATTACGCTAGCCGTGGTCACGTGATTGATGGCGTCACAGATCACGTAAAATGCATCACACGACGTCGGAAAAACTGACACCGGTTCATACATATCATCGGCAATACTGGTCTTACAGATTCAACTGGGTATCGAACGAAAGACCATGATCTTCTGCATCAGCAGTGTGCCAAAGCGTAAAAAATGTCGGGTTAAGTTCAGCCTAATTCAAGTGAAATATTGTTCTTATGTTACATGCCAAAGGTCGATACTTACTTGCAGCCGTTTTGATCCACATGGCAAAAAGGGTGGAAATAAAGCCTTCTGATGATCGGTTCTGCATTACCTGTTTTTTTATTCACTCAAGATCAATCTGGTTCAGGTCAGATAATGGCACATTACTCTTCCTGACAAAGAGCAATAATTACTCGCTGGGATTCTTAATCACTTCAAATACAGAACTGAAATGGCATCTCGTGATAATTACATCTGCTCTGTCTGTCCCTTAACGGGCCAAGGTCAAGCAAGGTCAGGACATATAGTCATTTCTCATTCGCTGACCAGGAACAATAGTTCCTGTCTGCTGCTACTGAACGATCTTCCACAGACAGTGTAGTATTCCATTCCGTTTTTACATCACCCTATGACGTGACCTGACATGACCTCACGTTACATTTGGTGAACCTTGCTAAGAGGCGCATATAGATTTCCTTGTCTGGCTTGAACGACGGGGAAGATTAGAGGGAACCATTTCTATCACTCACAATGCAAATCAGTGCAACTGTCATTATGCATGTGGTACAGCATGACCTCTAACGTTAGTGCCCCGGCTGCATATCTTTTTTTTTGGCAGTGTTCTATGTAAATCCAAATAATCCATGCATTATATTCGCGGTTAGTATAAAAAAACGAAGCATATTCGCTTCACCACCCGAAGAGGCGAAAACATGCATTCAAGGGTTCACTAATGACGTCAGATGTCCATGACCTGACCTACCACGTGTATGGTTTTGATGTCAAAATATCTAAAATCGATTGCTGAACAGGCACGGTAAGCTTGGTGGGGCTGGCTCTAATGGCTCAGAAGTTATCCATGAAAAACCGAGGGGGTTGCCCATTTGACACTCCCGGGCTGTGCCGGGTTAGGCTTCAAATCAAGTAGCAGAGGCTCAAGGAAAGCCTGCTCAGAAATTTGACGGAGTCCATACAGTAATATGGTATTGACGCCAAACGCTGTGTTTGATTTCATTGACTGATCCGTATACATATACCATACGTATACGTGTGGCAGCATACGCATTCGTTTGTTGCCAGGCGAAGTGTTGCCATCAGACACGTTCGCCTGTCCTGTATAGTTTTGCCGCGGCCGTGCGTGACCAGGAACGCAATGAACGTGGGAATGATAAGTCAGGATGTTTTCCAGCTGATTTTCCCGCTATGCTTCAACTCCAGTCAGGCACAGAAATCTGCGATGCCACTGAGATCCACACTTCGTCTCGGTCCCAAGAGACAAGTACCACAAAAACAGTTTGTTAAAGGGATCTGACCAAATGTGCAGATGTCAGTTCACTGACGTCGCTTTTTTACCGAGTGGCAACTGCGCGCATGATGAAATCTTGCATTCAATTTTGTTTAACGACCGGTCCGGTAGCACGCGCCAGCGTGCCTTAAGGCCGCCAATCTGAGAAGCGCCGGAACTTACAGCGGTGAGTACCACTCCCAGACGTTGACTACCCGCCGGCCATATCTCCCGACCCCGGCGACCCCGGGCCGGGGTCAAGGCCAGCCGCGCCGGACGCGGCCGTCGGACCGTGGCTTCCGGTACGCCGGCCGCCGCCGAGCGGCTCCGCGTTTGATCGGCAGTCGTCGCTTCCGGCGGCCGCTGAGGCGGCTGAGCGCTCACTGACGGTTCAAACAGCTCCCCGTCCCCACCCCTATTGTCGCAAATCGCGCCCTCGACACAATCGGTACGCCGCCTGATCAATATTCATGCCTCCGGCGGTGGCACTATCGGGCGGCAGTCTGTTTATTGCATTAAAATGAGCGGGCGGGCCGAGAGCTCAAAGCGCCTCTGGCTATGCAGACATCGACCGCCGGTGGTCGAGAAAAATACCCGACGGCGGCCGCCGGCACGACGAAAAACAAAGCTGCGTGGGGCCCACCGACGCGCGGCGGGGGGGAGGGGGGTCAGACGATGAGAGGCCCTCGAGCGTTGCCCGGGGCGGAGGCGTGGGCTTGGTGGTTTCGCCGCGTTACGGCTGCAAGTCCAGTGATGGATTTCGAGTTCCGAATTTCAAATTTTGCTCTTGATTGGCGGGCCAGTCAAATGATGGCTGCACGACATTTGGTTCTCTTGCGAAAACTGTTCTTGAGCGTTCCGTTTTCGTCTTTGCTGACGACTGTGAGAGAGTTGCGTAATCCCTTTCCTTTTAAGAAGTCCGTCCTGCCTGTTTTGTCGTATGGTCTGTGATGCGCGCTGCCTGTTACGCTGTGTTTGAATGTGTTTATGACAAATACATTGTGTTTAGACTATTTCCTTGTGATCTGAGGAATTAAACCCGGCAAAAGTCTATTCAGAAAACCTCCGATATCACCAGCCGCGAGTGTAGTGGAAGTTTCGATGATCCATGAACTCTAATTACAAGTGACCATATTTTCCCCTGAAAGTATGCAGGCACTTGTCTCCAAACAACAGACGTATCTGCGGAGCTGTAACTTCATACCAAGCCAGTGAGCTGTCGCCTAACTTTGCCCTTTGTTTTGACAAAACGCAGTCCCGGAAGGACTGGGGTCTTTTAACCAGGCCGAGACTCGCTTGGTAGGTTAACTTTGACAGTAATTTATTATCAGTGCCGGGTTTGATTGCTCGAGCTGGTTCTGGTCTCAATGACGTTAAACTTTGCGGAAAGGAGTGTGAATAATCATTGGAAAGCCCTTACTTTAAGTCCGTTGCCGTGTTGCATTCCAATTTCTCCTCAAAATAAGTGCCCGGTCAGATATGTAATGCTGTGTCAGTGATTTCCATTCGTATGGCTGCCATGTATGTGCTGGTTCGGCAGTAACCTTCACGTCATTCACAACGGCGCTGCGAGAGTTTGATAGGTTATGTAGTTTCCATAATAAAGAAAAGATTACCGTTCACCGCCGTGTGGTCATGGCGCTCGGGCCGACATGAGAAGCTATTTTTTGCATAATTATGACGATGATCAACGTACCAAAAACCGTGTGAAATCATACAACGTGAAATCGATGGAAAAGTCGCTGAAAAGCTGACGTCAGCGAAATGGAGACATATACGACACTCGATTCGCCGCATCGTCAACTACAAGTTTATCGAAACAGGTTTGAAAAAAGTTGTAAAGGGAGGATGCAAGGGGCAACATAGTCAGAAGTTTTTTTTACGTGCCATAATTCCTATGTTTATGGAACGATGTGGGTGTAACTGGCATGCATGAAGAACTTATTAATAGGACTCTTCCCTTCGCCCACCATGTTCAAATTTTTACCAAGTTTTTAGGCGTTCATGTGGTGTGGAAAATTAGGGGACATTTATTTTGGCGGCTGAACTGAAATACAATGAAGTGAGCCGAAAGGCCTTTTTAGCTCTTACTAGTCACTTTATACTCCAGAGGTACGAATCACACTATTTTGTTTGTATACTGCTGGCACAGATGGAGCCAGAGGCAGGAGAAGTAGGATCCATCATGGTCTTCTTTTCAGCAGGTCAGCATATAATCTCCCACCTCAAATGACCTGAAATGACCTAAAAGTTTAAGTCGCCTTGGGACCATTTCATGGCGTTTGAAAACGGTTCCAGCCATTTAAATTAATTGTATTCATCAGCGTCCTGTTTATGGCTGTCGCGATTTCGGGTACGCACTCGTTTATCTTAGGGCTGACCTCCCTGACCTAACCTAACATTGGTCTGAAACTCAGCATTAAAGTAAGGGATACTGAAAGGGATACTAATTCATATGTGTTTGTTTTTATTAACGCGAAAAAATATACATGATACTAGATAATGACTTCCTACCTTGACCTGACATTGTGTAATGAACTCGGGCCAACAAAAGTATTTTTGCATCAATGTTTGTCTACATAATGATACTCTATTTAATGTTTTAAATTATGTCTTCAAACTTTATTTTAAGGTGCCATTTTTCTTTTCCGTTCATCGGTGCCAAAAAGGCCGGGATATCTTTCAAAAACCTGGTCTCGTACCACCTCGGAAAAAATTATTAAACTTGGCATAATACGTAGACTAAATGGATGAGAAGTGACCAGCTTTCGTGCACTTACATTACAAACCATGACGGTAGCAAACAAAAAAAAACAAGAAAGAGACTTGTGAAGTTCATCCCGCTCGTAGGGGATAGACCTAAATGAAAGGCGGTCCCTAACGCCTCAGGTTCAATTTTTTTTTTCTGTAGCGTGGACCATATGCATCGGGCGATAGCTCAACAAAAACAACAAAAAAAGGTGGTGAAAACGCCTCAGAGACGGCACCTGGGTGTCCAGACACAAGGACATGGGCGGTTGGTTGTTTTGGCTGTGAATGCCCGGGACATAAAACGACTTAACTTCTATTTCAACAATGACAGACAAAAGATGTCAACAAATTTTTACGTAGGACATAGGCACGCTGAGCTTCTCTCCTTGCATCATCTCCAAAAATTGTCTCTGTGTTCAGCAGCTCCGACGAACACGTGAACTGCAGCTTCTGCCTCCTCGCTCCTCGTACCGCTGGCGGGTAGAGCGATAACGTTTGCTGATGAAACGCCCTTTCGCCTTTCTGTAAAGAAAAGCGCAGCCGAGGCGTGCACAAGATACGGATGGAATAATCGGCTGGTCTCAAGCGGAGTGGGACTGGTGTTCGCTTTAGAGTCGGACTAAAAGCACGACAGCGCCGGTGCTCTGTTGCAGGTTTATCAGAGCCTCTGGCCGCGTTTGTGACTTTCAGGCCGTACCTGGGACGGTTTACGAACTTCAGGCCGTACCTGAGAGGGTCTGTGACCCCCACACCATATCCGGGAGGGTATGTTACCTTCAGGCTGTACCTGGGAGGGTCCGCGACCTTCAAGCAGTACCTGGGAGGGTTTGCGACCTCCAGGCAGTACCTGAGACGGGTTTTAACCTTCAGGCAGTATCTGGGAGGAGAGTTTGTGATCTTCATGTCAAGGCTGTTGAGAGGGCCTGTGGCCTTAAGTCGCCACCTAGGAGGAGAGTTTATGCGTAGATGCCTTTCATAAGTACAGCGAGCATCCAGTAGCCGGTTGTTATCGCAGTGTTTTTTACCACCAGCGCCGTTAGCTGTGTCTGTACACCGTTCTGATGCTCCTGCGCTAGAGCGTGATAGCCAGTATGATGCAACACGAAATTTGCGCAGCGTTCCAAAGCTTGTTTGTTTTTGCTTTTGGTTTTTTTTGCATCAGGCTGACCATACGGTCATTGCCTAGAAGCTTCGTCATGACATGTGGGGAAGCTACTTTAAATACATGCTGTTAAAACAAGTCATTTGAGACCAGCTGATCGATGTCTGATTTCCAAAGGAAAAAAGAGAGAAAAGCTAAACAGGGTAGTTGCACCAGAGGGACGATTCTGAAGATGCTGGCAGAAACTGCCGCTGATATGTTACAGATCCAAAACAGATATATTAAAAAAAACAAGCACACAGCATACAGTACACAGCGAATGTCAAAGTTTGTTGGTAATGTTGCAGCTCATGGCGTGTTTAACACTGAGGCAACTATTCATCTGCAACTGAATACTGGGTAAGCGGTGCGTGTCCCCTACAGTACGGCATGCAACACAAATTCGCCGACATAAGGGGACTTATCAAATGGCCATGCTTTCTTGAAAGGACGACAGTATGGTGACAGTTTCAATGAACAAGTTGTTTTCTTTTATGCTGGGTTGCGTTATAACTGTTCAGTTATGTTCATACCAGAACTCAGTCCCAACAGCGAATGCCAATCGTTGACATCGCTTCGCGCGATATCTCCAGTTTAGAGAAGTGACAGGAATAGATCATTAAAAGCATACACAGTCTGTCGTCAGCATCTGAAGTAATAAACGCCACAGTTCGCATGCATTATCAGTACACGATGCTGGGTCTCTGCAACTGTTAAATAGTTTTGACTAAACAAGCTGCATACACAGCATATAATGCAAAAGCTACCAATTTCATGCATCACATAGACATAGAATCATAGATGTAAAACGGGACGTAGAAGTCATAGACTTGGAGCAAGAGATCGGCTGCTGTCATGGCTTATCCGTGTGAAGATTTATCGCAAGATGTACTACGTAAAAATTCGTCATCCATGACTTAAGTCTTGTCTGAGTATTTTGCACATATGTATGAGCATCGTGAACTTATTTTTAACATTGGCGTGCGCAGTGACAGCCGTTTAATGTTGACGCATCGTGAGCTTCGGATAGATAAGTGAAAAACACAATAATTGTCTGTCATATTCTTGAAATCTGGGGACCTTATATTTCGTCGGAAATGCTTTAGTGTTTGATATTTACAGAAACCTTTTAAATGTAACTACAGTTCCATACTATCTGCATGTAAAAGAGTAGGAAAGATGTGCTGAGCAAGTCGGTATACAATGCAATGTCTTGCCTATCTCGGAAGCCCAGCTTTCCCTCATGAAACGAATTGGGCACTTGGATAATATAATGGGTGGCATGTATGGTGTTGCCTAGCATATTTGCCACAGTTTTGCATCTATTCATGCGAATAGTAATCTAAATTGTTTTATGTCTGGCCTGTACTATTTGTACAACCTTGCTATATTCGCGATGTATGGTTTTCATTTCCCATACTGCATCGAAGTATGCAGTCATAATACAAAGTCTTTTGGACCACATTTTTGCTTCACTATATATATATATATATATATATATATATATATATATATATATATATATATATATATATTATATATATATATGCCATTTTTGACCACGTGATGCAGCGTTTTGTGTCGAAAGTTCAGTTCGCCAACGTCGCTTCTGATTGCACTTACTCACTTGCCACCTGCTTTTATTTTGGATTCAAATAAGCCGAGCGGATTCCTTGCAGGAAACTGCTCAGTAAACACGGTAGCACGCATCAGCATATTATCCTAACAGTTACTGAATTATAACGTCGCAAAAATTATACTGTTCCCATAGGCTGCAATGGTAAGCAAGCCCACATGCTAATCATCAGGATGGCGGAGCCCATGACCTGCCTGCCAATGGCGGCTCCTGATCTCTTCTTCTGTGTCCATGATGTATCATCGCCATCGACCGACAGTGCTCATTCGCCCTCGAGCGACATCAGTAACTGCGACAGGCAGCTCACGACAGCCCGGCAATTGGTATCGCACCGGCACACTGTGCCATCATTCTCGCATAAGCACAACCGAGAGGCAAGCCCCGAGAGTTTTTTCGCAGCTAACTGCCAGAACATTGTCAACGCTGTCGCGCTGATGGTCCTTTGAAGACGGACTTGGGCACTTGCGGCTGTGAGATGGAAACTTGGCGAGGAGCATCGGAATAACTGAATGCTGTTTCAATTTCGGACTGGAACCATAATTAGGAAAGTGTTTATGTGGTTAGATCGCACTGAAGACACTTGTGGCGCAAGTGGAGATGAATAACTTGAGTCGGCAACTCGTTACTTGAAAGCTGTCAAGCGTAAAACAAGAAAATCTCCGGCATGTTTTTCCGCTCACGACGCATAATTTGCCGGTTTTGCCGTCATTGTGTCACCATTCTTTTCAAATGGATTAAACAACTGCAGCCGAGGAATGCAGCCATACAATCGATAAAGATCAGACCTATGTTTGCTCTCTTGCATGAATGTTTGCAAGTGACCGATTCGCAGGGCAATGATAAATTCACCGATTTGCGGGATATACAGAGAGCTGTGCGGGCGACCATTAAACAAAGGACATGCAACGGGAAGTGCTGGTTCGTACGTGTTCAGGAAATGTTCGCGAGTAGTGTCGTTGGCCTTATGTGCTGGGAAAACATGGCAATACTGAGGTCCTTTCCACTCTGGGACAGAGAGAATAGTGCGGACGGCCTATGAAACCTGCGGCCCGTTGCAAGCGACGATGGTAACCTGCATAAACCATTACGAGTAGGTCGTGGGACACTGAGGCGACCTCTGTACCGCGGTTGACGAGACGAAAAGAAGAAGAAAAGACTGATATTGCCAAGGTTCGGTCTTGAATCTCAGGCTGACAGACGCAGGGGGCATCACATATCTGAGAAACAGCCGTCATCCCCCACCGTCACGGACTTCCCGCGTCAACAGCTGGTTGTCATCGCCACACGACGGCCGCAGCGGAAGAGCGGGCGCGCTGTCCCCCCCCCCAGCCGAAAACCCCCGCGGCGTCGCCCGGCCACGCCCCTGCGCGACCAAATGAAAGAACAGTGCCGGCGGCGTCCGGGCCTGTTTGCCGACTGGCGGCGCCGAAAACCGCCTCGCCTCCGCGGCGAGATTAAAGCATCAGACTGCGCCGGCTTCGGCTACTGATAAACATGCGCGCGAAAAACAGAAGTCTTGAGCTTTGCGCGGTTCGGACGTGGCGCGGCGCTTTGCCTCTCCGTCGCTGGTCGCCGGCCGGCGGGCGTTTCGTGCGGTGGAAAGCTGTCGCTCGCCCTCGCCGGGAGGTCTGTAATAAAAATGCCGCGCGAAGTCGCAAAAATGGCTCAAAAACAACAGAATGGTGGCGCTGCTCTGGATGGTATATCGGTACTGTAGGCCACAATTAAGCAGTGCTTTGACGAGAGCGGGATATTCTTATGAATGAAACTTTAGCCTCTTCATCACCGGAATCAGTTATATTAACTATTATTATTATTTGCGATCAGTCTGCAGCTATGCGGCATTGTCATCTGAGAATATAAAATGCCGTGTCTTTGGGGAATAATTCACCTCTTACTGATGGAAAGTCGTTAGTGTCACCAGTTTTCCATCCACAGTTTACCCCCGGATCTTACTCAGGTGATCTGCATACTATAGGTGTGGTATTTTTAGCTCCTTCCTTTCCTACATCAAGCCGGATCCTGTGTTCTAACGTCATCGTGTTCAAAACATTTTTAGGCATTATCAGATATTATTACCTCCCAGAAAGATTGCGCATAACCATGTTCAAAGTTCACCCGTAAAAATCGAATTCTGAAGCAACGCGGTCCATTGTGCCATCTTTTAGCATTTTGCTTTTCTGACCTGTTCTTATCCCATAAAATGATTTTGCTTCTATTGGTTTGTTGTTGCTATATGTGATGGAAACATTTGTTTGTTTAAAATCCGCGGGGCTTTTCCGAAATTTACGACCGATACTTCACATTTCCTCATTGTGGTCTGTGGTGGATAAGAACGAAAAAACAGGCACACGTTGGGCTTTCCGTTTATTAAGTCCTTTGTGCTTAAAATGAAATGCCTTTGACCCGACATCAACACATTTTTTTTTTGCGCGGCCAGCTAGTTTTTTGTGGCATCTTGATACCACTGTATCTCGAGACGTTATAGTTTTAATTTTACCATCTGCAGTGACGTTCCATAGTTATGCAACGAAATATCACTTTTCTGACATGCCGAAGATAGGAAAAAGCTTTAGCACGTGTCATGTAATTAAACCTGGGTTAATGTTTCTACTGCAATGTTTCATCGATCTGGGTGAAGACAAAAACCCACGGTCAGAATGCTAATCTAGAAGTGTTAAACCATGCCCACACAGAGTTCAATGACCATCATTTGTTCTGGGTAATGACTGACGCTGATTATTTCATTTTAGGTTTGGTGCGCATATTCGGGGAATGGCCTGCTCGTAATTCTGAAGTATAGCCTGACACCGGTTCGTTGCAATTTTCATTGAAAGGAAAAGCATTTCTAGCGAAAGGAATGCAATGTAATGGCACAAACTGCAATATTCTTGGGGGTTAGACAGCAGAGAATAGATGAGGGGTGATGACAAGCACTAGAAGAGCTTCTAGTGCTAGAGCTTCTAGGGCTAATACGTCACCATTAACAGCTCCGTTAATGGTGAAATCACACGGCTGGTGACGACAATGATGACTCGATTTGCGACGACTCAGGTTGCATGTCTGGTAGTCCCAACAAACTGGACTCCCCATGCCTCCCTACACGCAAACATGTTATCCGAATCGCATTCGTAACGGTATCTGGTAAAACTCATACTTCATTTGGCCGGCAATAATTCTTTAAAAACCTCGGTGTTGCCCTGAATTTTAACCGCGCACTATCACGTTCGTTCGAAAAATCAAGCAATCGCTTCGACTTCTGAAGGACTATCTAACCCGGCCTCAGGCAGCATTTTATGGAACCTGTTGTTACACGCCGTCATTTTGCAAATTCATAGAAGACGTCAAACTTAAAAAATCGGCAGATCGCTAGATGAAGTGATTACAAAAAATCAACAAAATGACACAAAAAGGGCGTAAGTCTAGGAGCGTTGCATCTTCTTGCCACGACGATTCATTATTAACATAATTGTCGGAAAGTTGTGGTCAAACTGAATGACAAAATAAGACATATTCCGACTAGTCATTTTTGTCCTTTCATTTACAACTGAACGGCACGAAACATGACTATTTGCATGACGCGTTCCATTTTAAAGTGTCTACTAAAGCTGTGGTATTACCTAAAATGGATTTAAATGCCTCAAAGCTAAGCAAGTCAGCTTTAAATCATCTTACGTGAAGCCAAAAATATCATTTGTTAACCTGGATATAACATTTACGACGTTCCTAGTCAGTTCCAAACCGCCGTACCAAGTAAAACTGGAACATGACGGCTTCAAGTTCAGCCAAACAAAACCCATATCCCTGCTCGTCTGCTCTGTTGGCTGCCCATGGATAAACACCCCCTCCCCCCAGCGCTCGCTGTTGCGCTCGCTCTAGCTAAGCCGGCCGTTTAGCACGCGTGACGACCGCCGCCGCCGCCGCCGCCGCCGCCGTCGGCTCACGCGCGGCAGCGGCAAGCTCAAGCCGAGCTCCAGCGACTTCCGGCTTTCAATCAATATGTGCGTGGCTGCGGGCCGCCGGGCCCGGCTGGCGGCTCAGTCGGCGGGGCGGCGTCAGCGGGAGACGGCCCGGCCCGCCGCCGGTCACAGGTCAACAGGAGCCCGGCTGAGGTGAGGTCACAGGTCAGCGGGAGCCTGGCTGAAGTGAGGTCACAGGTCAACAGGAGCCTGGCTGAGGTGAGGTCACAGGTCAACAGGAGCCTGGCTGAGGTGAGGTCACAGGTCAACAGGAGCCCGGCTGCGATGAGGTCACAGGTCAGCGGGAGCCTGGCTGAGGTGAGGTCACAGGTCAACAGGAGCCCGGCTGGAATGAGGTCACAGGTCAACAGGAACCTGGCTGAGGTGAGGCCACAGGTCAACAGGAGCCCGGCTGGAATGAGGTCACAGGTCAACAGGAGCCCGGCTGAGATGAGATCAAGAGACAACAGGAGCTCGAATGAGTTCAGGTCAGATACCAATGACAGGAACCTGACTGTGGCGAGGTCAGGGGTCGGCAGAAACCAGGCTTGGGTGAGGTCAGAGGTCATATCCCTTGAAATCCCCTTGGTTGAGGCTTGGATTACAGAAACTGCGAAAGCAAGGACTGCGATAGCTTGGATATCACTGGTGGAGCGATAGAGTAGGAGCTGACACAAAGACGGAATCCAACTGAGCGACGCTCGAACTCGCTGGGATGCATCGGGTGAGGGGAGGGCTGCTGAGGCAGTTCATTGGTCCGAGGTCATCAGCGAGTGTGAGGCTTGTGGGTTTGTGGGCCGTCATGAGTGACGTGAGTGAGCGCAGGAAGGTCGGAGTAAATGAGCTTGCTAATGTGAAAACCTTGGTGCACAGATCCGAACAACGCGAGGTGTCGGGCGCATCGGATGTCAGAGCACAAGCAGGTCTGCTTACCCACAGCGGGTGATAAAGATGGATCGGGGCGTTCAGCTGCATTTAAGAGGATGTCTGAAAATATGGGATTAAAGTACGATGGCTATTGGATAGGTCTATAAACATGGTCATTACAAACAGGAAAAGCGTTCCCACTTTAATCTTACCGCTGCGGGGGATCTCTGAACGTCGACCATGACATGGTAGAGCCAAGAGCCTTGCAAGTACTTCCAAAGGGAGAAAATGCAAGACCCAAATTTTTTTCTGTGCAACCTGACATTTATGATACACTGGCATGGACAAACATTGCGATGTGGAGCGATAATTTTCCGTTTCAGACCAGCCGTGGGAATATTGTTTGTTATTTTCACTAGAGAAAAGACATGCTCGATTTTTTTGCACAAACCTCAGAGGTGATCCTTCCCAATTTTACGTACATGGACTATTATCACTACGTCGTACCCTATGTCAATCATCGCATTCGTGAGATTTCTGGGACCCTCCGCAATTTTTCACTACCTACGGTCAAACGGCTTGAGGTAGACTTGCTAGGCTTTTGGTGTCAGTTCTTCAATTGAGTTTGTGTTGCAAGGTCTCACACAGTTCTCGATACGTTGATAATCGTCATAATTATGCTGAAAATGCATCTTCTCATGTCGGCCAGAGACCCCTGGCCTACCCGCCGGCGCACGGTCAAGTAAGAATTGTAGAGTAAGAATGAACTTCGCACCTTTTGGAATGATGAATCTAATGGCATACAGATTACAGTGTTTCCTATTACGCGTTCACCAATAACAAGCATGCAGTAATAAAGCAGTTGTGTTCGTTGCAGTCACTGGTAAACGGTGACAGTTTTTACTTCACTGTGCTGGAGAAGTAGTCATTCTAAACTCTGCCATGAGAAACCATAATTGCATGGCGGGTGCAGTGGTACCGAGATCAAAACAAGTGAGATAACAATAAATGTGCTTCCTGTGGACCGACACACAAAGGCGGTCGGCCGCGCAGACGGCGCCCCGCCATATTTTAACGCGGTTATCGAAAGGTGCAAAGGTAAATCTCAACAACTTGATCTTTGTTATACTAATGTTTATATATATATATGTATATATATATATATATCAAAGCTTGAGTTGTATTTTGTATATGTATATATACATATATATATATATATATATATATATATATATATAACAAAGCTTGAGTTGTATTTTATATATATATATATATCAGTATCCATGATATATACAGCAGTAGAGCACACGATCCTAATACCGGGTTTTCACTTTTAAAATTCGCGTCAGAATTACGCACGAAATCAAATTTTGACTTTTGACCTTTGCCTTACTTTTGAAATGGCCTCAGGTCAACAGAAGCCTTTTTAGGTTTGCACAGCTGTATACCTATACGCCACCATCCACTTCTGAGGTTTTATCTTGAAACCGTTTTGTTTTTGTTTTTGTTTTGTGGCCATTGCTGTTCTACGTTGAACATCGTCTAAAAAGGCCTGAGGTGCCTGTGAAAAACTTGACTTTGCTTCGCCCCTGAACCAAATAAAGTATTAGAAATTGACAAGACGTGTCCAAATATACGACAAGAAAGTAATCAAGTTTTGCAAAACTGCCCCGAAAAACTTTGCATTTGCAAGCAAAAAGCCGGCAGGGACCTTTCAAGCCCCTGCCGGAAAAACGGTTAACCGCGCCATGAAAAGGTTTATTACATGATTAGTACAAAGCATACTAAATATACTGAGCAACACAACTAACAGGTTGCTTCTTCGAAAAAGGAGAAACATGGGTTAAGCGCAGGATGTTTAATATAAAGAGGTTTTCAACAGTCAATCGGAAAAACATGTTTATTGGCTCACATCGGAACATGCGCCATAATTACACACCAGGTTACCTCATATATTTCAATAAAATTCAACATTTTCCCCGACGTTTCCAACACGTGTAACTCGCATCATGTTTGGCTGCTGTTTCCCTCAATGATGCCGTGTCGGCTTGGACATTCCATGGTATCAGTAATGCGTCAGTTTCTTCCAAGTGCCAACCCCAAAAAGACTCAGTTTCGGCCGCTGGCAAACCTAGCGCAGAACGGTTTGATCCGTAATCGGTATGTTATGTGTCGCTAAGTCAAGTTCCTGCAGAATAACCAGGGTTTATCTTGTTTCATGGCACTTGAAAAAACTGGAATCGGACCTATGCATCAGCTAGATATGTTTTAGCAGGGTGACTGGAAATGTCATACCATTCTATTGCATCATGAAATAATCTCACAGATGCACAGACTCCATCACGATCTTATAGGTAATAACGAGACCGTTTTCAAATATAAACCTTGGAGGGAAATTCCTGCTATGACCTTTCAGATCAACTACATCAAACACCTAAGGGAATTCTGGAAGCCAAAATTTTAAGAGTTCACCGTGAGGACCAAAGACGGTACACATCCCGAAAAAAGGCGAGGTTTTATTTTACTCCCTTTCCTAAACCAAACATTTTTCATCATAATGGGTTTTGCCAAAAGACTGTTGATCCCAAAACATCCTATACAGCATCTCAGAAAAGAATAACGTGGTTTTATTTGACCCCCTCTCCTAAGCCAAACGTTTTCCTAAGTAATGGGTTTTAGTGATTTTTTGCTCTCTCTCTCTCTGTCTTCTCGTGAGATAATTTGCTTATCACCACGCTGCGCATACCCATTCACAGACACTTGCGCAATAAGTCATGAGTATTTTACATCACACGTTTTTCTCGTAACGCCAAGTAGCAAGGGCGCGAGAACTCCTCCACAGTCGTGGAAGAGTTCCCGCGGGTTGGGGGAGGGGCAAAGAGGAATTCAGCGTCAATGCTTTCCAATAATGCCTATAGCGTCAACGTGAATTTCCAAAAAAAAGTTTGGGGCAGGAGCCCCCCATGGCGCCTCGTTTCCCGCGCCATCGCCTAGCAGAAAGGGTCGGAGAGCAGTCTGCAGACTTCGTGCTTTTGAATTATGATTCCTTTTCATTTTAAAAGGCTCATTGCGGATGGGGCACAAGTAAGGCACGCAACCGAAACTGTTAAGATGATCTATCGATAGTGGACGGCTGTCAAAATGCTGAGTTTCTGTTCTGTTTGCGACAGACTAAGCCAGAAGATTATGTGGATGCTCTCGTGGTCACAGTTAGCGTGCTTGGTTCCATAAGATGCGTTTGGTGACCAAACGAGCAAAACAAACATTAGGCAGAATGAGTTTAAGCTTTTCACTTTGCCACGTATACGCTATGATTTACATATAACGCAGAAAAGAATTGTAGTACTGTTGTTAAACATGACAACCTTGGCTGGCTATCTTGTAAATTGAAAAACAGTTCACGTCAAGTTTGAAACCTTGCGTGTGACCTCATTTGGATAACGATCACGCCTGGTTTTTCCAACGCGCCAGTTTTGTCAAAACAGGCCTGTCGCATGAGGAGTCGCTCATCGGTATTCTTCGCCACCACACATCTCCCCCTCCCTCCGATGGCAGCGCCCCGTCAGACATTACAGCGCCGTTCCATCAGCTGACCGCGACGTCGCTCCGTTCCGTTCCGTTCCACGTGCGGCGCGGTCGGCCGTGCACCATCCGTCTGGCGGGCACCGGGCCGGGCCCTGACCTGGGCCAACAGCCTGCCGCGCTGGACCGGTCGCCGTCGTCGTCGTCGGCGGCGGCGGCGGCGGCGCCGGGTCGACGGAGATCGATTCAGGTGGTCCGCCGGCCGGGCCGTCCGGCCGGGCTCAAACAGCACCTCCCGCTCACCGGAGCCGGGCTGGCGCTGGCGCTGGGATGGGGCTGGAGCTGGAGCTGGCGCTAGAGCTGGGGCTGGAGCTGGGGAGCTCCGGAACTAGGGCGGGGCCTAAGTGGGGTGCTGGGCCGGACATCGAGTCAAAGATGGAGCTGGTGCTGGAACTGGAGACGGGTCTGGAGCTGGAGATGTAGCTGGGGATGGAAATGAATTTGGAGCCGGAACTGGTACTCGAGCTGCAGCTGGAGCTGGGGCTGGAGCTGGAGCTGGGACAGGGCTGGAGCCGGAGCTGGGATGGGGCTGGAGCTGGAGCTGGCGCTAGAGCTGGGGCTGGAACTGGGGAGCTCTGGAACTAGGGTGGGGCCCAAGTGGGGTGTCCGGTGCTTAAACAACAATGCTGAGACGAGAAGCTAGAGCTGGAACGGGAACTGGAACTAGAGCTGGGGCTGGAGCTGGAGCTGGAGCAAGAGCTGGAGCGGGAGCTGGGCCGGCTGCTGAAGCTGGGAGCTTGATCTGCAACCGGACCCGGTCTTCCATGGAGCTGCACAGCTGGAGCAGAGGCGTCATCCGCCGACCGCGTTTGAACAGCAACGCCAGGCCGCCCCGTGTCGGAGCTATAGGTCTCGACCGGACCTGCACGACAGCAGTGGGAAGAAACAAGACTGTTGAGGTACGCAGGGGCGCTTTGATGCAGCATCGGACCGCAGAGTACGGCGGGAAATATGGTCTCTGTTGGCAACAAGAGATCGGAGTATGTCACAGGCAATGCGTGTGAAGCTATGAAAACAAACCTATGAGGCTGGAAGGCACAGGGAAGAAAGTAAAAACAGCAGTCACGGCAGCAGAAAACAGCGGCCCTCTCGGGTGAACGTTCGTGTCCGAGGAAACAGGGTCAGTCGCCGACACAGACCGAACAGTCCACTGGAGCGAGGTATGCAGCTTTCATCAGTTTAAACTGAAACGTGGTGCGACGCAGGAAGCGCTGGGAATGAAATGTTTCCGTTTCGCGCTTCAGAAGGCCGATCGTTTTCACTTCATGGCACTGAATATTCGTGACTGGTGAATCTAGAAAACCAAATCATGCCTCATGCTCTCTTGCTCCTTTCTTTTTCCCGTATCCGTTCCCGCAAATGCACACGTAATATATACCGCATATGTATAATGTATGAACACTGCTTTCGTATTGCAGTCAGTAATGTATTATTGATACGCATGAATTGCCAGGACCTTCCAGTTTTTGTTTTTACCCCGCATTTCATACCCCGTCCCGCCATCAGACCTTATTTATGTTGGAAGTGGTTCGTCAGGCATCCTAAATGCACGCATTCAAATAATATCTACGTCACATTTTGGCTTATGGACTCGAAAATAATTCAATAAACGAGCATTTATATGAAACGACCGTGAAATGGCGCGATACGCCGCAGGCGTGAAGCTGCCAATTTTTTTGGTAATACCGGCTACCAGAAAAATTCGAAACGCATCGTGATAGTGCAAACGATGTAGCCTTGGGGCTGGAGAATAACACCGAAAGGGGTTGAATCGGCCTCCTTCGCAAGAAATCAGGTTAAACACATGATAAGCCAGATAAGCCAGATAACATGATATAGTTTTGGAACATGGCCAGGAGCCGGGAAAATGCTTCAGACACAGACGATGCTTGCTCATAAAATTTCCGATGCTAGAATCAGCAGTCTCATGTGGTTTTTAAATCCCCTCCCCATCACCTTACACGCGCTAAAAGACAGACATCATCCACGGAGTAGTTGACAACGGGAGTAATGTAGCGGTGTCAGGGATACTGAGATCATTGCCGAAAATTATTATGCTTTCCTCGCTGGATTTAGACAACAGCACATGTCTCAACGAATGGCATTGCGAACACCATGTCGCCACGTCAAACTTAGGTGGACTTATTGCAGTACTTACTGGATTTAGTATATAGTACACGCAGTGCAGCGTGAGAACTTAGCAGCATAAATCCTTTCCTATGCTTGCAGTCCATTGAAGGATGCCGAGCTCTATGTATTGAAATGACCAAGATTCAGCAGTTCTTGAAATCTTCTTACAATTCCTGGCACGGAAACCCGCTTAAGTACCTACTTAACACAGCGCGATGTTCAATATCACAGAGATGGCCCAATTTTCCTGGAAATGGCGCTTATTGTCCACTTGAATGGGAGAATATCTACGGCTGCTCAGCTGTCATAGCTGTACCGTTGTATATTTTGGAATTCAGCGACAAGTGAATTGACACAGTGAGGTGTGTGGGATATTGCCGTAACTTGTGATAAATGTTGGTTGTCGGAGTTCCTGTCACAATGTGCACAGTGCTTAGGACGCCGCAGATTATTTGGTCAAGCATTACTGTCGACGCGCTCCGCTTCGAACGATCCCAAAATAGGTGTGAAAAATGAATGGTCTAAAACCGTTTTTTTTTGCGCTCGGATCAGGATTTGCGGAACATAATTTAACTGAGTAACCCACGTTACGTTATACCGTGTTCGGTGCTTTCCTTGCGTTATCATTCAGACGGGATTCAGATACTTAAGAAGTTCTATGTTCCTTTCGCTCTCGAAATCTCGGACATTTACGACCGGATATTTCGTGCTGGTTTCGGACATAAAACACGCTTCAGACCAGCGCTATGTCATCGCCTTCAGCCATGGACCGTTGGCCGGAGGAAATGGCGTCTTTTTGTCCTCGGAACTAAAAGCCGTCCCTTGTCGGTGCAAGGAATTAAAAGGAAGCAGGGCATCGCTCTCGCTGTCTTTTTCTGCCGCCATGCTCTGCCGCGATGACCGCTCGGTATCGCTTTCTGATGGGCGGTCCGCGAGAGTCCGTCATGCTCCTGACTCGTCGACATGGTTTTGTGGTGATGAGCACTGGTCGAGATCATTCCGGGTCATGATGAATTTGGTCGACCAAAAGCTAGAACAAAAACTGGACTCGTTCTTTTTTCATTAAATTGATGTAAATGGGTAAATTGATGAATTGGGTAAAACGAGCTCATCCGCATCAGGTATAAAAACAATTACTGCAAGTCTTATACTACATGCAAAAAAATAAGCTGCGATGACGGTGTTTATTTCATTGCATGCTTTATGGCTTTGTACTCCTGATGAAAGGAAAATATCGCGAGAGACAACACAGTTACATTAGAGTTAGGTGTGTGTTGCAGTTGCATCAACGAAGTAAGTATGCGTTGCAAAAGCAACGAAATGGCAGTAAAGCAGATCGCTTGTCTTGGGAACTTGTCTGAGGAAAGCTTGCCGTTACATATTGCGCTTCCCTCGGTCCAATCGAATGTGAAATGCGATCAAACGCGTGGAAGGCATCGCTGAATAGACCATTCTGAGGAAGATATGGCTCCGAATGAGATTGCATTGGTGCATCCTCATCATGCGTGACCTTCCTGACGAAATGAACTGAGGCTGCGCCTGCGGTATGGTGCGCTTCTCACGCTCGTCCGCGTGCGCCGCCCGTCTGTTTCGACGCATGTGGCTCTCCTTTAGCCACACATGCACCATGAATGCGAGACATTTGAAATTAAAACGGTGTAGGTGAACTTGGCTGAAAATACGTTCTCGGAGTAGAGGTGAGAACGTATGCAGTTCAGGGACGACGCGGACTGAAATATTTACCAGGATAACGGTGCATATGATTACCGGTTTCGTGCGCCGCAGTATCAGCCATATCGGGGATAGAAATATCTGGGAATGCATGTGTACCCGTGAGTGTAGTATTTTAATCCTCAACGCATTTTATCGTCGGAGCTCTTGACCTCCCCCGCTGCTGCTGGTTTCACTGTTGAGTGCCTGAGAGTGTCGCAGTCTGCGGGAGGTTTGTTGGGTGGCCGGTACTGCCAACGGCTGAGGTCAGAAGGGCAGCATCCGATCCTGGCTGGCCACACCGGAGACAGGGCGGACGGCGGTAGAGGCCGCGAACGCCGCTCAGCGCCACAGGGCCGCCACACAAGATAAGTCCAGCAAACCGTCATGAAACGTTCGCTAGTCGCCAGGCGCCAACTTGCCAACTGAAGCCGAAACACCGGGGAAGGTCACGTGCCCGACCGCAGGCAAAACACGGGCGGAATCTTAAACGGGCGCCTCCGTTGTGATGTCCGCCTTGAAGATGGAGCGTCTTTGAGACATCTTCGAACAAGGCGGTCACGTCCAGGGCACAGTACCGTGGTATGCCAGAAGCGTTTCACAGACAGCAACCGTAGTGCCACGTAAAATGGTGAAATATGGCCCCGCATGTCTAATATAAGTAAGCTTCGATTCCCCGCAATGCTTGACATATGAACCATATTCCGGTAGTAAATGCATTTTTTTCTAAAAATGTGAATTTAATATAACTTGCGGTAATGGTTTGTTTGTTTCGCAGTAAATGATGCACGAGAAATGGGGCTGGAAACAAGAAACATTTTTATGCACATCTCAGGAAACTTAGAACACCAGGTTCGGTATCGCTTCAAATTAACACAAATTTTCTGGAGTCAAATGTGACCCATAGTACTGTAACATCTTTTGTAGTCGTGCTGCGACCTACGTTGGTGGCTCGTTGTCTCATTTTACTAGCTCATATACTAGAGTTTTGCTGGAATATTCGGGCAAATATAATCAACAGAACGAGAGGAGCAGCCAAGTTAAACAGTCATGGTCGGTGCTTGTCCACAAACTTAGCAATGGGACTGGTCCATACTTGCAGATAAAATAATTTGGTATTGCGATTTTTTCATTTGCGGATGAAAAAGACAGTATGTTGTCTCCACGCATTGCAACCAATAAGTGTGGCAACACTTAATGCTCCAATACTTTTTATGTCCGGAGTCTTACCGACGGCATTTAGTCTGGGAGGCTGGAGTTGCTTCAGACACTGCGTTGCGTATCTTCTTACGCGAACCAGGAGACACCACTGGCTCCGCATTGGTTCCACCACGCAACGCTCGTAATCATAGCGTCAAAGCCGACAAAAGTTGGAGACACGTGCCACGGGCCCTTTACCCCTGACGGAAACCGTGCCTGACGTCCTGTCGACGCTGCAAATCCCGTCCCTGGATCGGATGAATGAGCGCCGCGCAATCTACTTCCCCAGCTGCGTTTCGGCCGGGTGACGATGGACGTCCGCGGCCAGCCATGAGACACTGCTCCGCGTTTTATTGGCAAGTCCGTGAAAGGCCGCCTTGATCGTACATCACGTTCAGGGTGAGCAGTTCGGTCCAAGTCCTTCAGCGGATGATTTCTTCGAAGCTTTCATGGCGGCGGTTGCCAGGAGCGCTCGAAGTGTTCCGGGAAACGCGCTAAGCCCGCAGCTTTTCGTTCACGCCCAGCGTATTGAAGCCAGTGCCCAGGGCCTGGTGCTAAGTCGGGCGATGGGCGCGCATCGCGGCGCCCCAGCTCAGCTCAGCTCGGCTCAGCTCGGCGCGCTCCTGGTGCTCGGCAACCGCTGCCAGTCGTAGATCTCGAACACACGCCCTGCCGCCTGGACGAAGCTGGTGCCGCTGGAGCATCGGTTCGGGACCTGATTGGTCGGCTTGCCGCCCCGGACGACTGCTTTGTGGCGCGGAAAACGGAAGACTAATGTCTAATACCACGGCCTGTTCATCGGAGAAGAGCAATGCCAAGCATCTGCGTATCATGACGACGCAGCTCATGCAGCCTGATTCCAATTCCGCGCCGGGTATTCGCCAATATTGGCGGAATGAGACCTTTGGGTCGTGGTCATGGACCTCCTTGGGCCATGAAGAGCTGCCGACTCTCGAAATGAGAAGCCGTAACTGACATTGCTGGCTTGAAAACCTCGTTTATATGCGGACAACTTGAAATCCATGTGCTGCTGGATCTTGGCTCAAGGCAGACCCGTGTGTCTCGATGCAAATTCACGAAGCGCTATGTGATTGGTACGGTAACTACTGGTACCTGATTTAACCGAATGATCTCAGTTTTATGACTATTCTGATGATGAAAGCGAACAAGGTTGTTAACAACTACTGACTGGCAATTTAAATAGTGGTGTTAATAACATTATTGCTCGCAGGCGTGGGCACGGCATTACTGTTTTGCCGTTACCATTCTCAAAAACGTACGTAGCCTCGGGGTGAATGTGATGCCGTTTTGGATACCGTCTTTTCCAGCCCTATGGCTCCAACACCTTCGATGTACGCCCATTGTGCTTGACCCAGTCGGGCCAAAATTTTAGGGCGACGCGTCCGATGCAATGGCGGATGCAGGGACGCTGGAGCCAAATCCAGGGCTTCGGCGGGACTGCACCAGGACTTGGCCGGAAATCGAATCGAAGTTGGCCGGGCGGCCGGTTGAACACGACATCGTCTCGTGACGCGCCGTGTGCAGTCTACAGTTAATGCTGTATGTTCAAGCAGACGAAGATATTCTAAAGATTACAGGACGATGCCACAAGAGGTGGTTGCTGTTAAAACACGTAGGTACTAAAACAAATGTGGTTATTCAGTTAATGTTGTGGGTTCGACGTCAGTGAGAAGACTTCAAACTGCAGGGTAACAAAGCTCATCTTGTTGCATTTTCTAAGATGTATTTGCGACATGAGCCAGGGAAACCAAATATTCAATATCGAAACTGAATGACTGAGTAGTTTTTGGTACAAATCCCCCAGTCATCATAGCGTAGGTTCACTGCATACCATGGAACATGGATGTAACTTTATTCATACCTGACCCTCCTTCATCCCTCGTATTCTGTGTAATGCCAATGATCATCAATCGTGCCGTAAGCCTGAATGAAGGCTAAGATGAAAAATTATGTTTGTTCCGTGGCGTTACCGCAGGCTCTTTTGACTCCGCTGTGTGTGTCCGGTGACGGTGCTCTCCAATGACCTGTGCACCAGTGACGTAGCCAGGATTCCACCAAGGAGAGGGCCAGGACAAACTTAACCCCCCTCAAGACGGGTAACTCCTTGGATCTCGTCCACTTGCTTTTCGAATTTCGTAGATTTTCATTGTTTTCATTGTCTTGTGCTGAAAAAGTTTAATTTTCAATCCCAAGGAGGTGTCACGGACTGCTTGCCTTCCCCTTGGCCACGCCCTTTGCTCTTCACCATTAATGCCCTGTTCTCGCCTACAGGACGGTCATAGTTCGCCTCGCCATGTCAGCGGCCGACTGGAACATGACCTCGTTTGACCCCACGGGCGCCGCCCGGAGCGAGGCCATTCAAATCCGCGAGCTAGCCCCGGCGGCTCCGGCTTGGCGCTCCGACTCTGACCCCGGCCGCCTGACGGTCGCCGCCAACTTAACTGACGTCACGATGACGTCAGCGGCGGGCAACGGCACCAGCGCGCCGCCTGGCGGCGACCTCCTGAGGCACGACTTGGCAGTGAGCGCCGTTCTGTGCGCCGCCTATCTCACCGTGTTCGTGGTCGGTCTGCTGGGCAACTCCTGCGTGGTGGCGGTGGTCTGCCGCTGCCCGCGCATGCGCAGTGCCACCAACTACTTCATCGCCAACCTGGCTGTGGCCGACATCCTGGTGGTGGTGTTTTGTCTGCCGGCCACGCTCATCTCCAACATCTTCTTTCGTGAGTAGACTATCGGGACGGGTGGAGATCGCACCGGAACTGAAATGCATCCAAAGGACGACGTATTTGCGCATGAACTTGTCCAGGATTTTTTATCGAGGGAATCGGAGCGAGCTTTTTGTTTCAGTTGGACGGACAAGTGTCTCGGCTTTTGAAGAGACAGATGAGCCTTCACTTGAGGCTCATGTGGAGTATATCATGATTTTGGCGATATGACACACTTGCACATTTCCACAGACCATTTTGTCATGTATATGATGCAGAAGAGCACATAAACTTCCCTACAAGAGAAAGAAATGGTGACACTGCCGGTATGGCTTTCGAGGAGAGTGGAGTTATATTTTACCATGAGCAAACGCGACCGGAACTGGCGGCGCCATCTTGTTTACACTACCTTTACCCCAAATATGCCCTGTCTACTGGATAACGTTTGATGACGTCATCGGTATAGGATACTAGAAGCCGCAGGCCGATAAAAGGACGCTCACGGGGCATAATGTTTCGCCTAAGGTGTAACCCCGCACTGGAGGCGCGGTTTAGGATACCAGAGGCCGCAAAAGGGCGCGATCGGGTTTGGTTTTGTGTAAAAGAGGTTAGGTCGCACTTCTAAATAGGTTAGGTTAGGTTAGGTTAGTTTGAGTTAGGTTAAGTATGTTGTTAACCTTGTTTATTATAAAGTTTGATTATACCAATGACGTGATAAGGCTCAAAATACCTCAGTCTTGGTAAATGTCCTTTTTGAGTTCATTGCCGGAGAGTCTCCGCAGAAACCAACCAGACAGGTGGCGCAGCGGTCAGCGTCGATTGGAGTGGCAATATAATTCGGTATTTTTTCATCTTCTCCATCTTGGAATGATACTGTTCGCGGCTTTCGCAACCCTTGCGGACGCGTCTGACCTGACTGAGGGTCAGCGCGCGGCGGGTAATGCACTGCCACCTGTCGTGGAGGTCGAGCAAGAGTGTTTGAGACTTGGTCGGAAGATGGCAGTGCGGTTTGGCGCCGAGCATTACGTGTCGTGCTATGATTCGCGGCAGTCGGCCAGCTGTGCTGAGGGGTTGGAAGCGTGTGTCGCGCTCATGAAGCGCGGAAATTATTGTCCGAGCTTGGGCCGCAACATGCAGTGAATTATTCCGTCTGTTTATGTGCCGGGTGTCCAGAGAGATTAGGAAACAGATATTATGCAGCGCTTTCTCACAAGTATTGGCCTTAAAGCCGTCTGTTGTACGATTGTCATACCATTTACGCCATTTTTGCCGGAAAACAGGTGTTTGGTGCAAATTTGTTGCTTGGTCGCAGTTTTGGAAAAAAACGTGTATTTTCGCGAATATTTATCCCACGTTTTATTCTCAAGAAAACTTACGTATTAACCCGTCCCCGACTGGGGGGGGCAGTTGACTGCCCCCCCTGAGGTTTTTCTGGGATTGCGAGAGAACAAACGAACACAGAGTCACAAAACTTTGTGTACCTTTTGCTCAATCAATTTTACGTCTCGTGTCAAAATTTTGACCTCAGGTCAGGTCAGGTGCCTGACCTAGGTCAGGTCAAACAGACCTATGTCAAAAAAAGTTTAGCGCCCTCTAACTTTTTTGCAAAACAAGATATCTCAATAATACTTTCAGGGATTAGTGATCGTAATAGATGCAACAAATCTGCTATCTCGGATTTTTCAGAATTTTCCGGGTCATTGACCTAAGGTCAAGCCCATTTTTAAGACATATCGCCGTTTTTTCTGAAATTGACGGAATATTTCATCACATTTTTAGTGTGGAGTGAAACAGACAACTAGTTGCCGTCATTGGGCAAAGTATAAGTGACTTCCAGCCATTGACCTGAGGTCAGGTCACGAATAACTGAAGTGGGCCAAAATGTACCACCGTCAAAATCGACGATGAATTACTCAGAATGGGTAGAAAATGGCACAACTAGCTTGCACAGACGTAAGTAATACCAGGAACCTCAAAAAGTTTGAAAAAGTAGCATATTTTGCAAAGAAACAGGCTCTCGCGAATAAAGCTCCGCCAACTTTGTAGATTGGCAACTAATCAATTTTTCCAAAATTTAAGCATGAGAAACCATCACAAGAACAACAAAGATACAAAGATCAATAAAATTGACACAGATTGTCTTTTTTCGCGAAAATAAAGGAACGCTAAAATTAGTTCCCGTCAATTTGGTACCGCATACGGCAGTGGCGCACAGTGACGCCTGACGGGAGAATTACGGTGTCTTTAACTCAACGTTTCGGCGTATATATTGAACAAATCTGAGGAAATTAGACGTGTATCGGCATCCGCGAACATTTACTTGTGCGCTGGTGCCTTTACCTATGCGTTATTAGTTACAGCCCTTGAGATTCAGGCCATTTCTCGGTCTCATGCAGTCGGCTATGAGAAAACATATATAGGGCGTAAATTGGCCTACATATTATCTAAAACTAAAAATGAGAGCAGTTTCGAGCTCTACTCGTGACGGGCTTTCAAACGGTATGCCTATTTTTATCGTGCGACTAACCGTTCGTGAGTTAGAGGGGGGGCAGTCAACTGCCCCCCCCCCCCAGTTGCCGGTGTTCGGGACGGACCGACGGTCGTGCGCGGGTTAATTTCGAATAAAATCCATCTCCCTCCGTTTAATAGTGGTTTTAAAGGACTCATGTGATTGCTTTTCACTCTTTCCCGTAGGATGAAGCCTTAGAAAAATTTACGTGCAGGAGATGCTTTAGCACGAACAAAACCCATCAATAATTATACCACGTCATAATGCGTATTAAGTCATGCTGTCAAGATGCACGAATCGAAATGTTCGGCCAAAAAGGGCCAACCCAATTAAAACAGTTACTTTTGCCCTGCCAAAAGTCATGGCCAGGGCGTTTCCCTTCCTCAGCCGAGATAGGAAACCAAGAGTCACCCACAAGCTGTCTCCGACTTTTGCAACTGTGTTCACAACGCTGACACTCCGGTACCTGGTCTTTTTTACGCCGTGTAGAAAAGGATTCTTGCAATGTAATAAAGATGAGATTAGCCTTAGGCCGCTTCCTTGCTACGCGTCGTGATGGAATTAACTCATAACAGGCTGTTTAGTAAGCAGCCAGGTGTGTAGCATGCCTCGTATGATATATCTGGAGATACCATGGCTATTCCAGCTGGTAAACCAGGAGCATAGGAGCATCAAAAAAGTGGGGGGGTTAAATAATGTGTGTGTGGGGGTGTTAAAGAGTCGAGGTCAAAGGTCCAAGTTCCTCCTCCGTAGAACTAATGCTGTATTTTCCAAAAAGTGAGGGCGTCTTCCCACTCCCTGTTCATACCTGTTCCTGTTCATTGCTAACGATCACATTTTGAAATCGCAATCGTGCCACTTATGCTGGCAATGCATCGGGATATGCAGGATGCTGTAGGGGGTAATATCGCCCCTCTTCACAGCCCAGACCATTGCACATTCGCTGAAACGACGGGAGCACTATGTATGGCTAGAAGTCTGCATAGGCAACTGCTCTCAGGCAATGCTTTAACCTCCTTCCTTGATGGGACTCAAAGGAAGCTGCTAGGTTTGTTCGTCTTTTTCCCTGTGTGCTGCCGCCTTGGACACCAACCGTTTTTACTGCTCTGAGGGCGGTCGGCAAGTATGTATGACTGCACTGCGTTGAGGACAGCCATGCATACTTCGGGGACGCAGTCTGTTCATTAGTCGGCAGTACCAAGCATGGTGGCACCGGCTGATTTTCTGCGAACGAGCTTTTCGCGGGTGAAATTAACCAATAGCGGTTACCTAAAATATAAAACAAGGAAGTAATCGGAAGAAAACTTTTAAGCGATATCTATACGGCGCTAGCTTTGTTCATAATGACGTGTAAGAAAACTGATAGTGGGGGCTGCTTTTTCTTAATCAATAAATGCTGAACTAGACTGGTAGAAAATATTTTTGTCTTAGCATGGAACTAATTGACCATGGTGCAAAAGTTCGTTAACCTCGTCGAATGACGAGCAGCCCGGGCTGGGTTTGAACTAACAGGAAAAGGTCTTATCATGTCTTTTCTTAATACCTTTCGAAAAGAGACAGACACATAAAGACGGAGGCATATGACACTTTGAAAATATTCGCAAAACATTAGTTATAATATCCTTTGAGGAACGATCTAGACAAAATCAATTGTCAAGTCATTTTTGTTAATAAGCTTAATCCCGCAAAAAGCATTAACAGCACCAATACAAATTGTATTTATTGTAAATTGTAAAAAAATGCAAAAAATGTATTTATACAAAACACATTCATGCTTAACCCTATTCCCGGAGGGCTAGACGGTATGGCCGATTCCCGGCAGGGGGGAGGCGGATTCGGCCCCCCCCTGAGATCTCGAGAACTACTTATCCGATTTCATCGCAACAAACGGCAATCAATTTGCCGTGACGTGAACTACATTTTTATAAAAAGAAGTTTTCAAAATTTTAAAATTTGTGGATACAGGGGGCAAAAATGTCAAAATGGGGGGTACTTTTTGACTTCTTATAACTCCGTTGTTTATGAACCGATTTCGATGAAATTGGCATGAATCGAGAGATTATGGATAGGGCTTTAACCATGGGTATGCAAATTTGAAATTTTGAAAAAATTCATGGGCGTTCACGGGTTTCAAAAATAGGGGGATTAGTTTTCTAATAACGGAATGAACAAAAGAGGCCAAAACACTTTTTTGGCGTCTGCTAGTCATGTTATGCTAACGAAGTACAAATCACATTACAATGTTTGTATAATGTTAGCATAGGCGGTGCCAGGGACATAAAATAGGGGGAACTGTCATGGTCACACGTTCTTCAGATCAACTTGTGACCTTTGACCTTAAATGACCTCCAGTGACCTTGGGGTCACCTGGAATGATGTCGTGTGCATTCAATATTATCTGTAAACGTTTTTAATCGATTGAATTCACTCTATTCCAAAAAATTCATATTTTGGCTTTTGCGATATAGGGTACGCGCACGGACATTTTAGGTCATAGCTCCGTGACCCGACCTGATATCAAGCTGAACATTGGTACACAAGTAGAGGGCACCTTTCTACGTCATATATATTCCGGGTTTGGCATTTGAAAAAATGGCGCCGAAATTATAGCGAAAAAACAAATTTTGACTTTTGACCTTGGCCTGACCTTTTAAAGTGACCTCAGATAAACAAAATTACATATGCACATTGCCCAACTATTTACCTATACATTCATATAAAGTTTTAAGTTCTATCTTTAAAACTCTGTTTTTGGCAGACATTTTCCTTTTACCCTCAACATGGCCAAAAATGACCTGAGGTGCCTCCCAAAAACGTTACCTTGCTCCGCCCCTGAGCAAAATAGAATTTCGAAATTTTGTCACGGCCCGTAGAAGGAATAGCTAGGAAAAGTCACCAAGTTTCGTGAAGCTGCGTTAAAAAGCCTGGAATTGGCGAGCAAAAAACCCGAGGGGGGGCGGACTCCGCCCCCCCCCGCCGGGAATAGGGTTAAGAGATCGTCATCTTTGGAGATCATTATCGTCATCATCATCATCATCATCATCATCATCATCATCATCATCACCATCATCATCTTTTTCTTCTTCATCATCATAAGAGATCATAAGCTCGTGAGTCAGACTCCCACAGTGTGCCAAAAGAAAATAGGGATACGAACGGCGCCCATAATTCGGCGAAACGGGCTTGTGGGGTAATAGACAAGGTGTAATAGACAAATGTTCATGAAGTACATATTTAGTCTTTGCAACCCTCGCCAGTATGCTCTGTTTGGCCACCTTCGAGAGTAGTACACGGGGGAGGGGGAGGGGATATGACTCCCTAGCCATTTTCAAACCTGACTTGGTAGAGCAACGGAAAAAAACTTTAGCGTGTAGCTCGGTCTTTTAGCTGCGCGATTATCAACCTGTAGAGCGCTTTCAAAGAACCTCAACCGACTTTTAAGGATGAAGAAGGACTTCAACTATTTTTATTTCGCAAATAAGCGTTTTCGATTATACCATGGTCTCTGAATGCCATGTGAGGTCGATAAAAGAACAGTCTTGGCAATGGAATAAATAAACAAAGTGAAAATCAGTAAATAAATGAGTAAATAAATAAAGCCAAGAAGATGATTTATTTCAATTTTTCATGTAAGATGATATATGCGACGGAATAAATAAAGTAAAACCTAAATAAATAAATGAATAGATAAATAAAGCCAAAAAGATGACTTATTTCAATTTTTTACGAAAGATGACTTTGACCCAAGAAATGGCTGCAATGAAGTGGTCACATGTATAAGATATAGTAAGACTCAGTACCGTAAAACACTTAAAACGTCTGCTTGCCGATGAAGATTGTCGCCGTAAGGTTATTGCCGTACCGTTATTGACTTGCTCTCGAGGAGAAGGTCGTAGATCAGCGACCTATCAATTTACTGACCTCATTTTTTCTAAATTTGCTGAAGGCTCAAAACACAGCCTGGCAAAATTTCAGACTGGTCGGCGCAGTTGTTGTGGTATTCTGGTACAACCTGCGAAAAACTTCAGCACCTCACCCGTGCTGACGAGGATGAAGGTTCCGAATTGTGTTTCGAAAAAACACCAAACGTCAAACACTTCGTGAATAACTTGGTGAACTTGTTGAAGTAACTTGAGAACCCGTTGAAAACCTTCCCCTCCTGAACCATTTTGTCCCGTCTCAGAAAGGCTGGGTCGATCCGTCCGAAGAATAACGAAATAATGATTACAAGCAAGGCTGAACACCGACTTACTCTTAACGGGCGGACAGCACGATATAAGGCAAGGTTTGCCAAGCGTTATCTTCGGAACTATTTGGATGAGCGTAGTTCCTACCTACGTTTGCTGTAAATTTCATGAATAAAAATAAATAATGTCAGAGTTCAGTCGAGTCCATGGCTTTGAAGTCCCAACGAGATGCCCGCCCGCGAATTGGTCGCGAAGGTCTTGCAGGAAATTTCTGGATGCGCGGAAGCCTTTGTCTGAAGAAGCTGCGAGCCATTTACGCTACAAACATCCACTGCGTTTCGTGTGCTCACGTCTTTACGTACGTCCCATGCCAGAAAGCGTCGGCAAGCCAAGAAAACGGGCTTGACTGCCCGACGTCAGCTAATCTGCGCCGCCAGTAGAAAACTGGGCGTGTCTCAGCGCCTGCTGGCCTGCAAGTTCGGAATACCCTGATCATACACTGGCGATGTCCTCCAAGCAACTCAAATGGAATACAAGAAGAGCAAGAAAGCACCGCAGGTCACTGGGAGAGAGGGGCCGACGTAGTGCACTGGTTACCATACCTGAATCGGAAGGCCCCGGCTCGAGTTCGGGTCATAGCGACATTTCGCCATCCATCGCGACAACCGGCGTGAGAGATTGCCAGGGTCGTTGCGACACGAAATGACCCTGACAGTCGAGAGCGTCGTTAAATAACCCGGTAACCAATCAACAGGTCACTGCGGGACAAAACGCCGCCCAGAAGACGCGTGTTCGCGAACTGTCCCGCGGAAAGTCTGCTCAAGAGCGAGAATTAGCATATCGTAATGATGTATGAAGGATGATGAAAGCTGTTTCGCATAAATTCCCTTAGTCATATATTCGGGGACTTCAGTTACTATGTCTTTCCAGATGCAGACCTGTCAGCAAAAGTCACGAAGAGGCTAGAAAGCATATGCGCTAGAGTGATTTTTCACTGCCAATTTTCGCACACAACCTTTTAACCTGAAGTGCTCCGGGAAAGCCAAGCTCTGGCCACCCAAAATGAAATCAATGTTTTGAAAAATCGATCATCCCCATCCTCGACTTCGAACCGCTTCTGCCCCCCCCCCCCCTCGCGCCCACCACCTGCCTGCGTCGGCGGCGGTCCACCCCGCGAACTCGTCGTCGGGCGGCCTCAAACGGACACGCGAGTCTCCGCTTACCGCCGGGCGGGGCTGGACGGAGGACGGCGCGTCTGCTCTGTGATTTGGCCGACACGAGCTGAGGCGCCGACCAACGGCAATCGGCCATCGATCCGTCGGCCCCTGTTTTGAACGGTCCACCGCGGCCGGCGCTTCGTCGGGACGATGGCGACGTTTGGTACGACGAGGGGGGAGGAGGGGGGGAGGTCGGACGGCAGCGGCGAGAGGACGGCGTTCACGGCGGCAGCTCAGGAAGCTCAGGCTTCGCGCTAGCCGGGCACCGCATGGAACTCGGAATTTTAGCGGACTCAGAGCAGCGACGAGGGACTTGAAACAACGAGACGGAGATGTCGCGGTATGGCAGCAGTGAAGCAAAAGCGTCGAACAGAGTTTGGAATATTTATTCTTGATCCACTTACCAAGCTATGCCGGCAGCGTACAGCTGTAAGATTGATTAAAGCTGAATATAACGGTTGCGAGTTTGCTAACATGGTGCCCTACCTCACCGCTGGATACCCAGCGGTAGCGTTGCTGTACTTTGTTGTGTTGCCGTCACGAATGAGTTTGAACATCCATCCTTTACATCCATATTGTGACCGTTTTGACGATTTGTTCATCGAATTACATTTCTGAACCCAAGGAGCTGAATTTTCCCCGGGTTATTTATGCCTTCCTTCTTTAATTTATGAAAGCGTTGACTAAAGATAAATAACGTTCGCGTCATGCCTCTCCAACCCCCTCTCCCATTTTAGTGGCGCGTTATTTATGGATCTTGATAAGGGCTAACGTCATGAGCAAAGTCTTCCTTATGCGCAGACACTGGAATTTATGCCTCGCAAACGGAAGCGCGAGATGCTGCCGGGAATCCCCGGCTCCCATATTCATCCCTGTAGTTTCGCAGGCCGCCACCAGGCGTCGTCTTTCGTCTGCCCTCTTCGACGAACCCCATCTATGTCGTCCCGCTGACACAGTGCGGGCCGCCAGGCGCGGAGGGGGCGATTTCTCCCCGTCTCTCAGCCGGCGCCGGGGCTTTCTGGACACCGGAAGCGGCACGTTTCCGGCCGCCTGGGCCGGGCTCCGGGGGCGCGTTATGAATGACGGCGATTGGTAATCCAGCCCGTGTCGCGGCGCCGCCCGTCGTCGGCGGCCGAGTCGTTCCGTTGAGAGAGGACTGAAATGGAAGGGCTTCGGCCCGAGCTGACGGTGCGTCTGAAACGGGCGGCACCGAGGCGCCGACAAATGGCGTCAGGAAATCCACCGGTATTTCCGAGAAGCGTATTCAGATCCTTGTGTATTTAATTAGCTTCGCGAACAGGGCTGGCGAGGAAAATCAGCACTGAGTCGGTGTAACGGACCCCGTCAAAAGAGACTTCTGGACAAAGGCAAAATACGAACATAAAAAGGAATCCCTTCTTTTTTAGGCAGGGCATTTTTGCAGTTCCTATCGTGCCAGTAAGCCAGGTTTGGCCGCTGTCGAGGCCAGAAACATGCGCCCAGTTCCGCCTGCTTCTCCGTGCCTGATCTTTGCCGTCTTTCCGTGCCGGCGGCCCGGGGGCCGTTCCTTCTCTTTCTGGGAGAAGGGACGGCCCCGGTGGTATTCTGCGGAGAGCTGAATCCCTTCGGTATTCTGCTCTCCGCGAATATCCGCCGCCCCCGCCAGGGAGGACGCGCACGGGCGCTTGCAGACAACGCCCAGTGACGTCACACCGTCCGACGACACGCCAACGCCATGGTGACGTCAATCGGTACATGCGGCTGACGCGCCTGTGCACAGCGCGGTGGTTTATCGCTTGGTGGCGTCGACCGCGATCGGGTCTTTTTCGACACCCGGCCGCCCGAGTGACGTCACTTCATTTGAGGTGCTGACAGATTCGTGCTGCATGTGGCGTGCATAAATCACACCGACTGCGTCTTCCAGAGGCATTTCAGGCGGGGTCGGTGACTTTCGAAAACGATGCCAGACGTTTGACGTCACTGGCCCGCGTGGAGATGACGGCTTTCGTAGCGTGCTCACGATAAGTTGCCGGCAGCTGCGATATTTCGAGACGCCTGACGGTCGCGTAATTGCCTGTACCCGATAACCACTGCCACCAGGGTATTGGATGTCATTAGCTGTTGCTCTGACAGCCATACATAGCCTCGAGTGGCGTGAGGGATCAAATTATGACCTGCCCGAGGCACTGATCACATTGGCCCCTTGCGCTTCAGCTGCGGGTGGGTGTGAATCAGGTTGCATGCTACGGTGCCGGATTTTGCCCGATCAACACGATGTTCAGTAGCCTCATTACTCGCTGATGAGCCTCATGTCATTAACGTCCCCATTGCTGATGAGAATGGTTATTTAATGTTATCAATATATTGTAACTTCTCGACTTTTTGTGGGACGCCCATGCATTCTTTTCCTTATTGGTTTAAAAGTGCGTGCTGTGACTGGAAAGAAATCCTCTGATACCCTGCTGAAACGTCTTCCAATAATCTTCGGAAATCACAGGCTATTTTTTATCACTGACCTGTTTATCCTGTTTATCCGTGCGTCCAACAATACCTTTTGCGAACCAGTGAAAGTCTGCCGTGTGACAATAATTGCAACAGGTTGCGCGATGCTCTGTTGATGGCCCGACGCGTAAATAATTGCACGCTTTCACTCGTCCATGAGAATCCTGGGATTCAAGAGAGCGACTTCCAGTCCAGAATTCCTGCCTGGAATTTCCGTTTAGTTGCTTTTGTTTGGGAGTTGACTAAGGCTCGCGGGGTAGGTCGTACCGGTAACATTGGGTGTGTGGTAACCTTACTACAGGACGCACGTCGGAGACAAGCGGCGAATCGATCAGCTTCACGGAACGCTTGTGAGGAGGGCGGCTTCGCGTGGTGCCACGTCGGATTGTCGGAGGTCAGCGTCACTGGGTGTCACTTCGGATTGTTGTTCTTGTCATTGCCGCTGCTCGTCGCCCAAAGTTTTGCCGAGTGTCGTGGGGACGTGGCGGATCATGGATGCTGTATGGTCCGAAGCGCCAGCTGCCCTCGTCGAAAGCTCGAGGGGTAGAGGATCGGCTTTGTCGTCGCAAAGTCGCAGGTTCGAATCCCAACGCTGCCAATTCTCGGTCTGAGGCGCGATATAATGACGAGCGACCTCAATAGATTTGCGTCAGTACCATCCGACGTGTTGCATGGCACCTGGCGACGGCTGAAGCCCAACTGGATAGGTCGTAGTGGGGCAAATAACACGAACGAAGAGGGCAGGATTTCGAGACTTTACATATCGGGAATCCTTTCCCTATTTCCACATCGTCGCCTGCGTGAGGGCAGCTGTGTTCAGAGCGGCTCCGCCGGACGATCTAGCCGTGTCGAGTCGTCTTCCCGGGAGGTGGCCAGGTCCGCTCGCACGCGATCAATGCCGCCTCGACTCGTGACCCGATGACCCGGCCGTGTCGCGCCTCGCCTCGGAGGGCCCGCCTCGGGAGCGCCGCTTCTGCTGCGGGTCTGAACCAGGGCGCTGATGACGACCCGCAGCGGCGGCCAGAGAGCAGTGGCGGCCGTGGAGAGGCGGGACAGCGGAGGTGGAGGGTGCCCCAGGCGTTCCGGAGAGTTGAGAAGTGTCCAAGTTCGCCGTCGACGCCCTGGAGAGCATCGAGAGGAGAGGGCGACTAGAGGAAGGAGAGGGCGAGTTGTTGGCTGTGCTGAACACGGTGGCAATTAAGCGTGGAAGCTGCTGATCAGCTACCGCAGTACGAAAATGCGTGACAGCACTGATGAGCTTCCTGGATGCGGCCGTAATGTGGATGTGAGGTGGGAGGACAGCGAAACGAAATCGTGCATTGTGCCGGACCTGAAGGGATGGCTGGAAACTGTGCGACTTGCAAGTAGAAATCGCCCGTTACATAATCGGGCACGGAAGAGGGCAAATCCTACCCTTTGTGTTCCGGCCTGCGTTTCGAAACTTTTGGTTTCCAAGCGCAGCGCCGTGAAGAGGGCATTCAACATTCGTCTTTGTTATAAAAACATGCCTGACAGCCACAAAAACTGATGATGTTTGCAAAATGATTCACGAGAAGTCAGTTCAATCATCAAACGCCCACTATGCCCTGGCCTTGTGCCTCTGATCCGTCCCGATATCACGACTGCGTGCGGCATCCAGGCAGATCGTCATCCCATTTGAAAACAACGCGTCAGGACGCCGCCTCCGCCAGGGAGCCGGGGACTCGGGGGGGGGGGGGGGGCAGCGGGACGGTTCGAAGTCAGCCGGTCGCTTCGACTCGAGATCGGTCCTCGGCCGCCCGTCTCTCCCACGCATACTAACGACCGGACCCGTTAGCGGACGCGGCTGGGGTGTTTGCCTGAGGAGCAGGCAAGGACGTAGGGAGCTGGGAAACGGGACGAGAGAGGCTTGTGGTTTTGAGGAAATTATTTTCAAGCAACGCCAGAGAGCCTACGGCAAAACATAAAGTTGTGAGTCGTCGCTCCTGCTTGATACCTTTGGTGCCAACACCCGGTCTGAACCGTGTGCCTCTCCTCCCTCCCTCCTTCCCCCCTCTCTCTCTCTCTCTCTTTTTCCTTTTCTTTTTCTTTCGCTCTCTTTTTCGCTCTCTTTCTCCCCTTTTTCTTTTTTTCTCTCTCTTTTTCGCTCTCTTTCTCTTTCTCTCTCTTTTTCTTTTTCTGTCTCTCTCTTTTTCGCTCTCTTTCTCTCTCTTCTTCTCTTTCTTTTTATTTCTCTCTCTTTCGCGCGCTCCCTCTCTCTCTCCGCCTCTCTGTTAATGTCTTATTCTCTTCCTCTTTCGTTTTCTTTCTCTCTTGTTGCATTTTCCTGGGATTGCTTTTCAAGAGTTTGGCGATTCCTAGTACTGTTCTTCAAGGGTATGGCGAGGAATCATTGTGTATCCCTATGTTTACAATTTCAAATTTTCACTGCAGAACCTTTGTCACTCCTTGCGCTAATAGTCCTGTAGCATTCAAATGACCTGAGCACAGTTCTTACCGTTTATGATGACATTAGGTCCGTTGAATGATATGAAGACATGACTCGCCAGTGGTGGCATCACAAACTGCTATTTCTTGACGTGCCAAAGTTTTAGTGCCGGACGTTGCACGAAACACTACCTGAAACTGCATGACGTGGATTGTATGAGCGTCCACACATGCCAAATTCTTAGGAGAGCCCTAGGATGCGAAATACTAATAACTTGACCAATTACCATTGATTGGTTCTCGCCAACATCACGTATAACAGGTAGCAAACCGATGCAACAAACCATGAAACGAGACCATAACGTAAAACTGCAATGGTTCTGACCTGTGATTACTAGTCGGCAAGCAGATGATAGAATAATAACAATAAACGATAACAGAGGGCAAAACGAACTATGCAATATGAATGGAAAATTTACGTTAGCGTAATGCCCACGGAGACAGACTTGTGTCGACTGGAATGAAAATCGGCTCCGGATTTCATGAAAAAATCCGAGCCGAATTTGTTTCCACAAATATCCATTAAGACTGCCATTCGGAATTGATTCAGTGTGCTTCGGCTGCATTCAAACTTAGCCGAATCCTAAAACTTGCTGTTGCAATACAAAAATAAGAAGGAAAATCTTATTTTCACAGTCGCATTTAATTTTACATTTGTTTTAACATTTTTCGATTCACAGTCATCAAACCGAACCTTACTGTCACATGTTGTACGCATAACTGTTGTCTGAACTTCCAGTTTTCAACTCTTGCCGGGCCGAGAGCTCTTGAGACCCCTCCCCCCCCCCCGTTCAAGACCTCGAAAACTATCAGCCGCACAGAAAAAATAAAAAAACACCCCTGGAATGTCCAAACTAAATCCCAGATTTAGTCCAGTCAGATCAATGTTGAGGCCACCAGAGGTCATCTTGGGTCAAATCATCCGTTGACGTTTTTGGCAGAAAACTGTAATAATCAGGTCGTTTACGTGGCCCCAAAGACGTTATACGTGAACATTTGCCTATCTGATATAGTAATTGAGCACCTGAGGTCATATTTGGTCATTCTACGCAAAACTAAAAATGAGAGGAAAGTGCCGTCTTTTTGTAAAGGTAGGAGTCGCATGTTTCCTCAATGCAAAAGGCTGTGTTTGGAATAAATCATGTCGTGAATGTGTTCATGATGCATATGAAGTGTGAGACCACCATATTAAGGCCAAACAAGACCAGCCTAGGTCAGAGGTTTGACGCATATAAGTCGGAAGTTCCTGTGTCTGTCGTATCATCTGCCGCATTGTCATTGATCAGACACGACATAGCATAAGATCCCACAACATCGGTCTATGCATGATCCTTTTACTTAATGAAACCCATGTCCCAAGTCATTTCCTTTACGTAGTCACCGAGCCACCGGGCGGCTGGCGCGGCTGCAGTATAAGAGCTCAATATCTGACACTTATTTTAACGATGGCCAGGGTTTTTATTTTAGGTTTTATTTTAGGTTTTTATTTTGGAGGCCAAAAATATGAGGGTTGCGGCGGTAAAGACTTACAGAAAGTAAGCATGGGTGTAGTTCTTACCATCTGTGCCCATACAAAGTGTGTACACCTTGAAGGTGTGTAATGTCATGTGACGTCAGCTTAGGCTAAATGGGATTGGGTCAGTCTTAGAAAGGAAATTACTGCCGTATATCAGTGCTTCTAAATCACATATGGCTACTGATAAACATTGAGAAATTGTAAATCGATGAATTTCATTCGGTTGTGGGTTTTGAAAATCGTTATAAAACGTGACCTAACACCAGGGGACGGCTCCAAAGGTATACTTACATGTATAACAGATTTGGGAAGCACCAGATAGTATATGACAAAAACAGTCGAACTAAACCCACAATCTCAACTGATGCCTTAAAAAGGGTCGAAAGTTTACCCGTTGTAATGTCAGTGATCGTGATATTTCCGTAGAAATCGAGGCAGCGGAATCGTTGCATTTGTCATGACTCATTAATGTAGCAAGCTTCAAGTTAATCCATTCATTTGACAAAAAGTTATAACACTTTACTTTTTTGGAACATGGCCCTACCTTACCTGTCCTGGGTCAGTGACCTGTAGTGACTTGAGGCTGGAAAGCTGTCAAAATGCGTAAATGGAATATATAAAAAGATGCCCCAAGTTTGATGTCTGTGTCTTTTCGTTTTTTGCCCACTCTTTAAATATGCGTAGGGGACTCCCATAAACCCCCGACCCGGTGAAGGTTAAGGTTATGTTAGCACCCTCAAGAATAGCTAAATGACGCTTGTAATCTCATGACAAAGAAGAAGGAAGCTTCTCGTTGTTGTTAAGGATAACGAGATACAATGTTACAATTAATGTTATTCTTTAAGTATAGAATTGGCCCATTTTCTATTTCGTTTTGCCATCGCACCAGGAAAGCCAGCATTCAACATGCAGACCTGTTGCGAGATTGGACCGAAGTTTTATGCCTTATTTCCATGTGGTTTCAATGTCGCAGATTCAGCTTAAGGTCCAGACTGATTTTCAGTTATTTCGATTTGCAATCGGATTTGGTCCCGCATAATAGACAAAATCAACGGTGAATTCGGCTCGCTTATGGGAACCAGATTTCCAAGGGCGCGGGAAGCGGGGGTGGGAGTGGGAGCAGCTACCTCCAGTTTTCTTGAAATTTAACATTAACCCTCCGGGTGTTGACGGGAAAGATCGACCCAAAATTCTTCCCACCCCCCCTCCAAGTGGAAGAATTCCCGAACCCCTACAGATTTGATTCGGATTGATTCGGTTCTTGATGTATCTGAATCGGAGCAAAATTCTGTTAATTAAACAGGAATCAGGCACAGTGCAAGATAGCTGTAAAATTGATCTAAATTAGGTGTAAAAGAAATCCATTTTTTTACTGGGTTCTGCCATCGAGTCAGGAAAGCCAGCATTTGACATGCAGACCTCATGCAAAATATGGACGAATTTTTATGTTTGGTTTTCATATGACTTAAATGTAACAGATTCGACTTTAGACTCAGATTAGTTCTCATTTACTTCGACTGGGATTCTGATTCGACCCAGCATAATAGCTGAAACCGTTCGTAAGTTGGCTTACTTATAACAAACGAGGTTTGATTTGAATTCAGGTTTCGTTTCTGATGTATTTGAATCGGAACGAAAGTAGGCTCAGTGGAGCGAAATGGCGAACAATGTTGTCTGCCGATATATCGAAATTCAGTAGCTCAGCTTAGCACTTATGTCAAAAACGATTGCTGAAGTCAGATGCTCCCGGGAAAATGTGGCATGAACTGCGGAGTGGTCTGTCGAAGAAGGAGCGTCAGCGTCTGCATTTACGAGACATCTGGGACAGCTGGCCTGTGCCGGTCGTGACTTCCAGAAGCACCCCCGAAAGCTCTTCATTAAAACAGCTTCCCTCTCCTGCCCTCCGCTAAACTTGCCTGTGATTGCCCATTTGCGAAATCCAGGGCTTTGTTATCGCTCAGGCTTCCACAGACTTTTCTGGAGGAAGCGCTCTCAGCCGTCTGAAAAGTCAGAAGCTTTGCAATTTTGCTAATAGGAACCGCCCTTTGATCCATGTCAACGGAAACACATAAACTTCTTCTGTATAATTTAGCACTCAACACGATGCACGCTATTCATATTCGTGGTCTCTCCGGAAATCAGTACTAATTTCACGCGGCCGTTTCTTTAAATCGTCGTTAATTGTCCTTAATTTCGAAGGAGGAGCGTGCTTGTTCTTCCGAACTCCAAGTTCATTGGCTGCCAAGCTCAGACAAATTGCCGGCTCTAAACCAACTGCGCCCGCTGTTTGTGCGTCGCTGTTTTCCCTCGAATCTGGCGCACTTGGATTGGAATCGACGGCAGTCAGTGATGCGTACAAGGCTGTTTTTCTGGTTCTGACTAAGGACAAGACCGCTGTTGGGGAATGCAATCGATTGTTCTGTTGGATGGCATTCACACATGGGTGCCTTATTTATAATTGTTTGGAAGGCGAAAAGACAAAAGGTATCGAAGATGGGGATTAAATTGGAAATAGACCTCATGAAAAGCATACTTTTTCGCGTAATTTGTGGGGACGATTAATATGTTCTTAAATGTTCTTTTGCTATGAATAGAAAAACCTTCATCAGAAACGCTTCTGTCGCAGTCGCCTATCGTTTTGCATTGATTTTACAAATAGCAGAACCCGCTCATAGTACCTCATTCTTAGTGCCAAAATATTCCCTTGAGCAAACCTTCAAAGTACATTTAGACGGTTTGTCCAACTCGGCGAGACACATAATCTTGGAGCAAACAATGTCCTTTAAATGCTCGCTGAATTTTTATCGAAATCAGATTAAAGATCATCAAAACCCTTCGAATTTTTTTCAGCACGGTACTGCATCATGTTCGCGATGATTGGCCAACAAGATATCCCACTTGTTGTTTGTTTGTTTGCGCATTAGGGCACACAACCTCCTTAGCTTAGTTGCCCGGAGTCTTGTTTCAGCTGTTGTCTCGTCAGGTGTCAGTCCGTTTTCTGACCAACAAGACGTCATCTAGTGCCAACGCCCGCCAACACATCTTTTATACATGTGTGCCATACTTTCACCTGTCTCAGTTGCAAGGTAAGCTTTATGCATTGCCTTGCCATTTGACTGGTTTATGGAAGTTATTCGCACGTATTGAGTGTATTGATAATGCGCAAAGTGTATTCTGCGGTCCAATAAACAATGATGGGATGATTCTCCAGTCGATATTTGACAACGTTTTTATTGGGAGGAAACTTGTACGAAGTATGCATTAGTAAAACAGTCGATGAGATATAAGAATTTGACCTATAGAAACATGTACGAAATATACGTTAGTGAAGCAGTTCATGAGACATGAGCAAGAACCTCCGGCTTTCCCAGCGCAAGTGGACGTTTTGGCTTCTGGAGGCAACACATCTGAGCAAGCTACCGTTTCCCCATGTGGAGATCCCAGGGTCAGGGGCGTCTGGAAGATTCCTATTTCCTCTCTGACCCAACCACGTCTGCTCAGGCAGAAATGGTTTCTGCATGGTGCCGACGTCGTTACTGCAGAGACCGGAGGCTCATCTTTAATGGATGGCGCACACATAAAAGCTAATCGAAGTGCCTTGGTCGACGGATGATGTGTTTTTTGGTGGGGAGGGCGTTTAGTGTCACATCAGCTGTTACTGATGACAGCACGCTCAATGGGACCCCGTCTGGCTGTGAAGTGGTCATCAGCGCTTGAAGACCCCTCTGCGCGAGTAGGTGAGGCGGACATGTCTTGTTATTATTTGATGCTATTTTTTGTTCTTGTTATTGCTGTTGCTATTATTTGATGATATCGTCAGGCTGCCATAATGGCACGTTTATCTCGATTTTGACTGATACTGGCTGTTTGTTCTTTAGAATATTTTAGACTTTTCTTTGGACCTTATATTTTTTAAAGCTGTGTTCTTAAATGCCATTTGATGCTAAGCCTTTAATCCTACTCCCGGCAGGAGGTGGGGCTGAATCCGCCCCCTCGGGTTTTTTGCTTGAAAATTACACCGTTTTTGACACAACTTCACAAAACTTGGTGACTTTTCCTAGCTATCTGTTGTACGTACTGCCACAAAAATTTCGAAATTTTGTTTTACTCAGGGGCGGAGCCAGGCGACGTTTTTGCGTGGCACCTCAGGCCATTTTTGGCACTGTTGAGGGTAAAAGGAAAATGACTGTCAAAAACAGCATTCTTAAGACAGAACTTAAAACTCTAGATGGGTGTATAGATGAATAGTAGGGCAGCCTACAAATACAGTTTCGTTCATCTGAGGCCACTTTACAAGGACAGGTCTAGGTGAAAAGTCAAAAGTTGGTTTTATATGGTTTATTCCTGCGCTATTTTTTTCAAATGTCAAACCCAGAATATTTATGACGTAGTAGAGTGCCCTCTACTTGTGCACCAAGTTTCAGGTCGATGTCAGGTTGGGTCATGGAGCTGTGACCAAAAATGTCAGTGCGCACCATGTATCACAATAGCCGTAAAACGGATTTTTTTTTTTAAAAATAGTGAATTAAAATGGTTGGAAACGTTTTCAGACAACGCTAAATACAAACGAGCTTATTCCAAGTGACTCCAAGGTCACTGGAGGTCATTTCAGGTCAAAGGTCACAAGTTGATCTAAAGAACATGTGACCATGACAGTTCCCCTTTTTCGCGTTCCTGGCACCGCCTGTGCTAACATTTTACAAACATTGTAATGCGATTTGTGCTTCTTTAGCATAACATGACTAGCAGAAGCCAAAAAAATGTTTGTGCCTTTTTCTTCATCCAGCTATGAAAAATACTAATCCTTCTGTTTTTGAAACCCTGTGAACGTTTATGAATTTCCTCAAAATTCCAAACGTGTGTACCAATGGTAAAAGTCCCACCCATAATCTCTCGATTCATGGCAATTTCTCAAAATCGGTCGATAAACAGCGGACTTACAAGAAGTCCAGAAATACCCCCATTTTGACCTTTTTTCCCCAGCATACACCTCTTTAAAAATTTTGAGAACTTCCTTTTTATAGTGCAAATTACATCGTGGCAAATCGATTGTTGTTTGTTTTGGTAAAATCGGATGTGTAGTTCTCGAGATCTCAGGGAGGGGGGGGGGCCGAATCCGCTCCCCTCCCGCCGGGAATCGGCTATACCGTCTAGCCCTCCGGGAATAGGGTTAAGTGGTACAAATTTTCCCGTATCATGCTCCGTATCGTTCGTCACCAAATATGGCGAGAATTATTTGGAGGCACTTCGTACTTCTCCAAAGGCAAATCTCTTTCTGTTCAGTTCTGACGCATACACTACGCTTTATTGTTTGAAATGGAGTGACGATTAAGCACTGCATGCCCAAGGTGCCAGAAGCTTGCATCTTGTTATATGATAATTCCCGTACGTTCTGGAATTTATACTGACAATAACGGCACTCTTCCCGCCGTTTCTGCCGTTCTGCGAGACAAAAACCTAATTTTGAGAACAGCTTGTAACGCTTAGTAACACTGTTTTGCAGCATATTCCAGGTGAAGTAAGAAGTTTGTTGAACCCACTGTTTATGCCATTTAATCCTTTCTCGGCATTGGAACGCACAGTCTTCGAGAGCGACTTAAACTGAGCGAGAAATTTACAGTCACAATGAAACAACGTTGAGATAGGTTTTGCCGGCTATAAATGTCAAGTCTCTGGAATAGATATCCTCGAGTTGGGGCAGCGCACGCATCCAGACACGCTGCCGACCACTGGACCGCCGGCATTTCTGCCCGAAGCCATCCGGAAAACAACTTTGTCGTTTGGAGTCGATTGATTTCCAGACCGAAGCTGCCGCGAATTGGTTACGTTTTCCCCCGTTAGGTGGCAGCAGCATCGAATCGCTCTCTTCCCGGATAGGCGTAATTGGCTCGAACTAAATTCAGGTTGCTTATTCATGATGTTCATCAATGGTCAGTTGAGATGCAGTTTTAGAGAAAGGAGAGCGCAAAATTCGGCGAGATATTTCGTTTACGTCTCACACAAAATCGGTCGTATACCAACGAGCCACATTTGCCTTCCCGGCTCGCGTCGGTTGAGGATGGGGACGAATCATCATAAGTCCCGTAAAACCAGAATGTGCCGGCAATGTTGATGCATTTAGTGCAGTTTTGAACGCTCGCTTTCGATGTTCGCGCCCAGATCAAGGAACAACGCGACCATTAATTTAACGGCCGTAGGGAGCGCCCCTTAGCGTGCTTTTTTCAAGCCAGTCGGCAGCTATGCAAATCGGTAAATTCCCTCCCGGATCTCACTCAGCATTCCCACAAAACCGGCGGGCTGAGCTACAGCTGGTTTAGTCATAAGGTGCTTGAGCGCAGTGACTTTGATATGCAAGTCAACAGTGGTATTTACCGTTCTCTGCGTCAAAAGAGAGAGGACAAAATTGTATCGTGGTGGAGGACAGGAGTCCGTAGGTGTCCTAAAAAGTACACCTTTGGCCTTAAACCACCGTTCTAAAGCATTGTTTTGGAGCCAGAGGTGGACAACGGAGACGGCGTGGCTGTCGAACGTCGTCCGAGCGCATGACGTCTCGACGAAAGCCAGCTGAGCCAGTTCTCTAGTCGGGGATCTGGTCTTGCGTCTTCGCCGGGACGTTGCCCGGCACAGCAGGGGGGGGGGGGGTCGGCAGCCGGCTGGCGCGGCCCATGAGCCGCGCCGGTCTATCACGGTGCCGGCGGCTGTGGCGGATTTATCGCCGTCCTTATTGCCACACACAGCCCGGCCGCCGATGACGTGCAGGGCCGGCAGCTGGTCCGTTCGGACGCCTTTCGACGTCAGAGGCGTCGTCAGAGGTCTGCGGGATGAGGCCTCCCCGCAGAGGCACGGGGATGACCGTCCTGGCGGTGCGTGGCGGAGCCCGGCGACGGGTCGGACACATGACGTCATTGGCCCAGGCGCCGCGAGAAGCCCTGGTGACGCCACTGGTCGGAACACGTGTCGCCGGGCGTCTGGCTGAATAAGCATGTCGTTATAAAAGTCATCGGACGCGGAGCCCACGCGGCAGCTCTTTTATTACGGACCAGAGATCATGGGAGGTTTACTGTTTGCTCTAAACAAGTAATAAACGGTAGACAGTGCAGTGGGGTGTTACTCGAGACGGTTGAATGGAAAAATGGAAAAAGTGTGGCCTTCCGTGTACCGCACTTAGTAAAACAAAGACACTATTTAACCCGCGCCCGGCCGGATCTTAAAATGCCCCTCGCCCGGCCGAGGGAAGGGGCACATATAGATGATGATCATAACATAGTTAAATAATTGAAAATCGGCATTAAATAAATAATCGGCATTTTTTGCGTGATTTTGTCGTCTATTTCCACCCTATGAAATACAAGTAAATTATCATTTCTAGGCCGAAAGTTTTGGTTTTACGGAAATGATATGTTACGAGCAACCGATAACATCTCGGGATCAAGACCTGAGCCAAGATCATGCGTGGTCTGTTAATGTGGTGGCAGCATATGTCATTGGCTATGCTGTTGGCAATATCTGCACATTGAGACCCGGCAGAAATTCGTTGAAATTTCAGCCAAATTTCAAAAAATTCCCAAAAGTGACCTGACTTATGTTACTGTAGTTCGATTTTCCGAAAAATCGAATACGCAAGTTCTTACGTTTCTTACATTCTGTTACTCCTGGAAGTATCATGCAAATCTGCCTAACCCTGAAAACGTAGCTAGGGTACATTTTTTCTGGGTGCTGGCTTCTGTCACTTGACCTTGGTCAGTGACCTGACCCGCTTGGATCTTAAAAATTTTACACAGGGTGCAAAATGGATAAGAAAAAAGGCGATGAAAATTTCGCGGCGCTGCACAGCGCTTTTTTGCTGCACTCGCAAAACCTTTGGGAGGGGGACTGATTTCTTCCCGGCCTGGGGGGGTTTATATAACTATTGCAGGGTACCAATGTGCTTTAACTTAGTCGCCTCCCAGAGCCCGTTAACTCCCATCAGTGACTTACAAGATTCCTACAACTGACTGAGTGCCATCACATTTAACACGATCCGTAATTATTTCCTAGACAGAGCATGCATAACCTTTCACGATCTGGCTCGTGAAATGTCCTCGAAATTGTGCTATACTGATGCAGCGTATATCCTGTTAGAGCAGACCGCCGACGCGTTAGCCGCAGATGGTGCGCCATTTCTCAAGGAATTTGCCTGATCTCGTAACTGGCCCGTGTATCACCCTCGTTCAATCTAGCGACAAATGACGTAATTGCCGTGGCAAAACTGCATCCGGTCTGGCCAAGGGTATTTGGAGGGCATAACCTTGGTGCTCGCTTTGCCTGGCGCGGAATTTCTATGTTTGGTTCCGTCACGTCGTGAAGAAGTGGAGGGGGGGGGGATGGGCGTGGCAGGAAATGAAAATCGTAAAGTGAATTACGTTCAGTGTTAAGTAAAGTTCTGTGCTGGTGACGAGATGGCGATGATGGATTTGGAAAATGTGGCTGGGCCCCATTCGAATACCATTGAACTGAATGTTGTTTGTATAAATCATCTGGAGCGGGAATACGTCGGCGTGCGCTTCCGCTCGGTTCTGCATCCGTCCAGCACATGACAGTTTAAAAAAAAAGCGCGAGAAAAATTTCCAGGAGCTGTGGCAGGCGTAGTCGCAGAGTGTCACTGGTTCAGTTTCTCGAGTGAAACCTGGTTTCATTCGTGCGCCCTGTAACTTAAAAACTACGGCAAGGACTCAAAAAGGAGAATGAATCCCCATTGCAACCATCTTGGGGCGCGTGCTGAAATCATTGAAATTATTGACATCTGCTGTACACGCGAGTTACACTTGGCGACCCATGTGCGTTGGCTTCCTTAAAGAACTACGGCAGGTGGTAAACTAGCGTTAATTTATTTCAGGTAACAGGAAAGCCTCCGGCGTTACCGTTAGCTGAGATAAAACGAATGCTGGTGCATAACGCTGGTGTCTGATGTAACATAGCTGTGTATCCAGTGTCAAATAACCTCCGGAAAGTTATTTGGCACCGGATACACAACATGTGTACACCATAACAATTATTGGCACACAGCCACCATACCAGATTGGCCCCGTGTTCTCTACACAGATTTTCCGGACGGGAAACACTGAACTTGGCGGATTTTCGTGATATTTTGGCGTGATATGGCACCATAACCCTAGCTTCTGCAGCCATGTAGACTTCTATCAGCTCTTAGCACGTTCGGTAATATCCCTGCCTGCGAGTACTATCATGACCTTAGATGCGCTGTAACACTGTCCAACCTCTGAAACATTGCTGAAGCACAGTCACTTCACTAAACAACCTTTGCAACATGGCCTACAGATCGCTTGAACGAAGACCACGGAGAGCGTGACTGCTATTAACACGTTCCATATTGATGCACTGTAATGCACGATTAAATCCGACATTACCGCCACTCTCGTGCTGCATAACCCACAGGGCCATTTGAGACCGACACCATTTAACCGACAGAAAGCCGTTTACTGCGCGCGCTTGACACCTGACCCAATGTGTCGACACGCCGCGTTCACCTCCACTCTGGTGTTTCAGCCTGGATCATGGGCCGCTTCATGTGCAAGGCCTTGGCGTACGTGCAGGGAGTCTCGGTCGCCGCTTCCGTCAACAGCCTGGTGGCCGTCTCCCTGGACAGGTCAGTCAGCTGTGTGGAGATCCCGCTGACCTCCCTGTCCCCTAAAAGGTAGGTCACGATCTTGGCAGTTGCGGTGTCCAACAGCACTGTCAGCAGCGCACGCAACGTTAAATATAATCCGTTCTTAACAATGTCGTTCTCCTTTGGTATTCGAAGTGATCGCCATGAGAGATAAAAACAGATATAGTTCTTAGAAGGTAAGTCACAGATATGCGAAGGCGGCTTTAAATTGGTTCAGAAGCGTGTGTTAGAGTCGTTGTGCTCACCGCGGGTGGAACGTGTTTGGGCAGTTTGGGGGGGGGGCTGTCTACTTTTCGAGCCATTTACTTTCATGCAGGACTATATAATTAATGTTAAATTTCGTCAGTTAAGGGGGTACGGTGCTTTCGTGCCCTCCCCGCGTTCCGCCGCCTATGGTTGCGCAGATCGAAATATGTCAAGAAGACTTAAGGTCATTCGTCGATTTCTTTTCCGAACATGCTTCTGGTCATCGGGATATTGTTTAAAAAATGCGCCATTTGATAAACAGGCGGCATTCTTTCACAGACCCACGACAGGACGAGAGATTATCACTCAACCCGTTCCCTGATATCTTCCACTCCCTCACACGGAGACTAGAAGTCGTGACGAGGCAGCACGCGTCCTTCTTCGTAACAGCCGTCGCCGTCCCGGCGGAGACTCATTTCCGTCCTCCCTCGTTCGTCCTTTGGTTTCGCCGATTGGCGCCGTAAAAACGGCGCGCCATCATCGAGCCGGCAAAATCGCGCCAACCATCAGCCAGTCGCCGCCCGCCCGCCCTGGAGCGGCCGTCGCCGTGCTGCGAAAAGGCGCCAGTCGGCCGCCGGCGCCGCCCCCGAACAGCACCTCCCGACCGCCCGAGGGCGTCACGCGATCGGACGCCTTCGCTCTGATGGGACGGCCGAGTTTCGGTGGAGTGGAAACGGGGGATCACGTGACCTTGTCCCGCCTCTGCGCAGAATGGTGGGGACGTGTTACCGCAGGAAACGTCCGCAGCAGGAAATGTTGAACGTAGAACTTACAGCGGTGCTGTTTTGGTAGCTACATTGTCTTTTCGTCTTCCGTCCCCAAAAAGAAACCTACGTTGTGGGTCTCGTGGATCTTGCTAGAAACCAGCGATCGGCGCTGGTGTTCTACTATTCCATTTTTTTTCCTGGTTTGGAGCCTAACGTAAGACAGAAAAGCCAAAGACAAAAAATACTGACACCTAAACACGTACAAATATAATAGTGTCAATAGTGTCAATGGCGTCAATTTAACGTCACGTCAAGCAAATCAGAAGAGTTAACCATCGCCGGCCTGGCCTCGGCACCCACGTTCGCTGGGCTGGGGGCGGTGGTCATTACCAAACGAGACTCACAATTTCAATACATGGCCTAAAGAAGGCCGAAAGTATACCTAAGGTCACTGACTCGACCTTTCCGGAAAATCCGAGGTAGGAGAATTGTTACGTCTGTTGTGCATTGTCAGTGTAGCAAATTTCAAGTTAATCGACACATTTCACAAGAAGTTATGATGCTTTTCCTTTTTTAGAACATGGCCTTACTTGACCTACCCTGGGCCAGTTACCTGAGATGACCTGAAGTTAAAAAGTTACCAAAATGTGTCAAAATAATTCATAAAAAGGTGCCCCAAGTTTCATGTCTTTGCGTCCCTCCTTTTTCTTATAATCCTCAAAAATCAGAAGGCCGTTCTCATAACATCCCAGCCTGGCCACGGTTAACGAGGTGCGATCCGTTAAACATTCTTGCATCCCTCCGTCTAATCTTCCCTATTTCGCTGACCTCCTCATTGCCTTTGCAGGGTAGCTCATGACCGCTTTTGGCTCACGACGTCCTTTGGCCGCTCAGTCGCCACCCTCGGTGCTTTCGGTCCCAGTGTCGGTAGACGCATCTCCCCACGGACTGTGCGTGTTACTGGGCGGATAACACCCAGTCTACGCACCATGAGTTCCGGGATGGCCTCGCACTCTGGCCGATTGGGGCGTATCCGATGATCCGGATAGACCCGCCGGCGCGGGCGTCGCGAATGGGACGGATAACCGGGGGCCATAGCCGCGATGGGAGCCGGCCTGGGACGTCTCTGGCCCTCCCCCCCGAGTAATGCACGTCCTGGCTGGGGAGTGGACGCGCAAGTCGCCGGCCGACGTCTGCTCAGTGTTTCAGCACAGGACGGCCTGCTCGGAGGCCGTCGTGGTAGCGGCGTCCGCCTCTGTCCTGCCTCAACGGGCTCTGAGAAGCGTGGCTGCGATCATGGTTTCCCAGGAGAAATAGCTCGCTGGCCGTGTTCACGACGGTGAATTTGTAAATGTTACCTCTTAGGTGTCTCGAAATGACGTGTCGACTTTTTGAAGTTTGACGTTGAATCTGAGTCTTATTGACACGGCTGCTTTCAATGCCACAACGCTTTCGGGCCAGTTACAGTGCTTTATGGTATTTAGAAAAAACAACAACAACATCTCGCTGTGAAGACCACGAACTGAAAATCGCACGTGGGGTCTTTTTGTAACTTCGCCGAAGTGAAAGTGGCCACTGGTGATTCATTGCAGTACGTGTAAATATCCGGGAGACGGCCGGCAGAACATTATCGTCACATGCAATCGCCGCGCTTTATGGTGCGGAACGACTTGGACTGATGCTGGATTTGTGCCTTGCGGTAAAATTATCATGGTCTCGTCGCGGAACCACCCAGAGTGTGATTGGGAAATGCTGGCCTAACTTCTTTTAGATTTCTGTTTTTATATGTGTATCTCGATGCATTTTCACCCAGCAACTATTGAGACGTTGTGGTCTTTGTGAAGCGCGACTGACGGCCTATTGCAAATGCCAGGTCCGGAAATGGCTGTCTATGTTTGCATCTCGCTGCATTTTTACCCTAGCAACTATTGAAATATTTGGGTCTTTGTGAGGTGCCACTGACGACCAATTGGCAATCCGAGATCCGGAAATTTCACTCTTCAGACTGTCCCATTCGATGAAAAACAATAGTCCGCGTCAGCCAGCAAACAGCAAACCCCCTGATGGCATCCCAGCGGCGGTTTCCGCTTCGCGGTGAGCGCGGCCAATGCGGCGCCCCTGTTTCATATGCGCCGCATCAGCCGGCGGCAGAGCCGACAATTTCGCATCCGAGTGGCGTCGATTTTGGAGATGCGGTGGTTTCATTGCCGGTCCCACGGCCCGACGTCAGTGGGAGTGGTTGACGGGAGTCAGAATGGCATACCATTCGGACCGACCGGCACACTCAGTGTGTTGAATTCTGGCCATGGTTTGGCATTTTTATGTAGCCGATAGTCATTTTTGTGGTAAGTGGGCACGGTGATTGACGTACTTGTATAAGCAGCCCATGGGTATGAGCTGTGTTCCAATGCCTGTCCTTAAATTTTGGCGTAAGTCTTGTGGCACTACGCCGCTGTATATATGCTGCATCGCTGTACCCGCTTTCGTCTGTATGAAACAGATGAAATCAAGAGGTACACGGTCCATACATTGGTTTTGAGCGCCTGAAATTACTTGGTAAGTTTTGTTGGAAGGGTTATATTTTCTTAAAGGAGCATGTAATTCTACAGGTGGTCTTCACGAACTTGAAGGATTTTCAAGTGTACATTACGCTTGTGCTACTAGACATCAAAATTAATTGCATCTTTAGGCACCCTCAAATGCACCCGGAACTGACAACGTCTGTGTTGATGATAACATACTGAACAGCCGTGCATTTTGAAGTTTTTCTTCTTCTTTCATTAGTGTAAAGATCGTCCAAGAAACGCACTACTTGTTCGTTTTCAGGGTCACGTGCAGGAGCCTGAAGTTACGAAAAATGAAATAAAGCTTAATTTGGCATCTCTCTCTCCCCTCTCCCTCTCTCTCTCTCCTTCTTTTTCCCCCTCTCTCTCCCTCTCTTTTTCCCCCTCCCTGCTCGCGCCACCTCCGTGCCAGCCAATGATTGGACTGTCTCTGTCCAGCGGCCTTGGATCGCGCCCCGGGGGCAGACGGGGTGACCGAGTCACGCCTCCTGCCTCGAGGGCACGTGATGGATCTGAACGGCTCCCCACCAGGGACGGCCTGCTGTTGTCCGGCCGGGCGTCTGCAGGTTATTTTACGCCTGCGGGAGGACAGACCGCGTTATTCTCCCATTGCTTTGGTCGATGTCATCGTGAAAAAAGACGACTACATTGCCTATGGTCCAGCTCAGTTTTCAAGTGTCTTGTTGAAGTAATGCAGTTTTGCAGTTTTAGTTAGCCGTACACATCAAATGGGTCCCAATAGTCTGTTCGGATCGTCTTTTATATCATACAGAAAGACTTTTACTTCAGTCAGCTTTTGCTGTTGTCGCCTGGGGTTGACATTCTTACGTTCTGGATGATCACATGCCAAGCAAAATTTTGCCGTGAGCTGCCCTGCCTTGTGACCCTTGTCTTTTCCGCGGAATTGAAATCAACTTAGAAAAAATGTTTTAGACTCGCGCAATAGACGAAAGGTTCGAGGATTCTTTTGAGATGTCCGTTTTTCGCACGATCTCACAAAAAAATTAGGATCGCTGCACGGGACTTACAAACTTCCTTTTTCACGATTAAGGTGCCTTTTCTCCGAAAATTATCTGCCAATACAATGCGGCTTCGTGCGCCACGACGTTACTAGCTAGAACTGGTGGCTGTCCTCGAACTTGTTGCCATCTCCTGGGGTATAAGGTGCCGCACATCTGGTGGGAACTGGTATCTGTCCTCTGGCACATTTTTTGCCGTCTGTTGCGGCCTATGGTACCGTTCATCTCGTGATACCTTGCGCTGCTCTCTGGCAGATTTTCAGCACCTTTGGCTGCCTGTAGTACCACGTACGCCGTATTAACTGGTTTCTATTTTCCTGGCAGATTTTTGGCCATCTGCTGCGGTCTGCGATGCCACATCTCAAGGCGCCGCGCCCGGCTCATCATCGCAGTGATCTGGCTGCTGCCGATCCTGATCATGATGCCTTGGCCACTGTTCTTCGACCTCCGTCCGCAAGGCGACGCCGTGCTGTGCCAGGAAACGTGGCCTGAGCATATGGACGCCAATCTCTTCTTCCTCATGGCCAACCTCATTCTCTGCTACCTGTTTCCTCTGGTGCTCATCACAGTCTGCTATGTCGGCATCTGGGTCAAGGTTTCCAGGTAGGTGGAGGTCGATGTTTCTTTTTGGTGCGTGATCTGGAATTTAATGACGAAGAAAGGCGCGATTTTACTATACACGCCTTTTCCAGAACACGATCATACTGTTGTTTGAAAAGAGATGGAAGTCACGACCCATAGGGTACATTCAAAAAAGTTTTTCACGTGCATTCGAGAATGTTTTCCACGGCCTTAATCAGTACATGCCTATCTGATAAACTCGCGATATGGTCCGTAACATACACATGCTCAACATATACATATACCGTAACATACATATGCTCAGCGGTGTTCAGGTCATGAAGCCAGACTTGCCTTGCGAGGCGTCCTGTGGATTATATCGGCAAGACCAACCCGAAAATCGCTTCTTTTCGCCAGGCGCGACATTCCGGGCGACTCCAAGGACGTGCAACTGAAGCGCATGCAGCAGCGCTCCAAGTTCAAGGTGGTCAAGATGCTGATGGCCGTGGTGGTCGTGTTCGCGCTCAGCTGGCTGCCGCTGTACGCCATCTGGCTGCTGCTCAAGTTCGGCGACCTGGAGCGGCTGCCGGCCGGCGTGCACCAGCTGCTGCCGGTCGCGCTGCCTGTCGCACAATGGCTGGGCGCCTCCAATTCGTGCGTCAACCCGGTGCTCTACGCCTTCTTCAACAGCAAGTACCGCCAGGGCTTCCAGGCGCTGGTGCGGTCCGGCAGCTGCTGCTCGCCGATCCGGATTCAGGCGCCAGCTGACTCGACGCTGCGCCGCTCCGCACACTTCAACAACACGGTGCAGACGACCGTCAGCGCCGCGGAGGTGGCGCCCTCTGCGCAGATGGCGCTTCTCAAGGTCGCCGAGGGAGGGCAGCAGCGGCGGGAGGGCGGCGCCGGGCCGGGCCGGCCTCCGCGAATGACCGGCGTTTAGACGGTGGTTTTGGTCTTGCCCGCTGACCTCTTGTTTGGCGGGTGTGCGAAGTTGAGCGGCGAGTTTAATGCTGCAGAGCCTGCTTTAAGAACGTGAGAGAGGTTGCTATTATGTGACGTTGCCTTTGTGCGGGGACATGACCTGTCAGCTAGTGAACGCCACGACTGGTTTCCAGTTGTTTGCCCCATCATGTCCGACCCGGAATTATGCACGGTTTTTACCAGGACCCCACTACAGATAGTTCTCATGCCATGAAATTTTAACCTTGAACGTTAATACGTGAAGTCTGTCGGATGGCTGCAGCATTTGGAAGAGAATCAGATTTTTTCCTTGGTCCGGCTTATCAAAAGGAGGCGACACATGTTTTTTCGTGATCGTGATAAGCCATTTTTATGACTTAGGCCGTCGTTTAATTGTTCAACCATAGTTAACGTGATTAGGAATAAAACACACGTATTGACTTAGTCCCATCCATTGAATCCTCGCCCAACGTGGGCTGAGGGTTCTCGAGAACCTCCTGAGGCTTTTTGGACATGGTGAAAAAACGCAAAGACCTAGAAACGTGAAACTGATCGTGAATTTAAGTGCATCCTTTTTAAATCTCGTGAAGAAAATTTTAAAATCAGGTCATGTCAGATCACTGGCATATTTCAACTTTATGGAAGGCATGTCAAAATAATTTCTGCTGTGTGCCAGTTATTGTAAATAAGGAGATATTGACAAACGTAGGTCTTTATAGTAATTCTCAACTCATTATATACAATACCCATATTTTCCAGTGTTTCGAGAAATGGTTTGATCTGACCTCAGGGCAACTATGCTAAGGGTTTTTGGTCTTTCTGCCGAAAGTCAGTCTGTACAGGAGACTTTTTGGATAAGAAACAGGATACAGATCGTCGGATATGCATTTTGAATGACGCAGCGTACCGTCTGTGAGCGCTCAGTGACCTAAGTTCTGGTCAGCTGGGTACAAAATCGAATATACAACAAAATGGGCATGAAATGCATTTGCCAGACACTTCAGGCGGGACACGATAGGTGTGCATTCCATTTAGGCTGGTGAGGGTTTTGAAATGACATGACCTTATGTGATCTGACATGGCCTGATATCATTCCAAAGGTCAGTTATCACTTGGGATGCTGCAGAATTTCATGGTTTGTTTTAAGACAACGTTTAGAGCAGGTTTTAAATGCTTACTTTATTAGTTTCAGAGATACAAACGACTTGTCATGCGACCTAGATTGATCTTGCATGACTGTATCGAAAGTACGAGCTCTTGTTTGAATAACTTCAGGCTGTTTGTATTATCTCAGGCGTGTTTCAATACTTTGTTTTGTTCTGTGGAACCATGATTTTCCGAACGAGACAGACACATTTTGCTTCCTTCCGTCGTTGACCTGACCTGACCTGACCTATCTTTGACTTCCATGTCATTCAAGAACATATTAGCATGATTATGACGGTAAAATGGTATTTGTTTGACACCTGTACCTTTACCCGATCACAAGATGCGAACGTTTTAAGATCTGACTTCATTTGATCTGGTGTGACCTCATATTACCTTTATTAGTCTTTTTTGGATAAAGGTTGCCACGTCTGACTAAACATTCCCCATGGTGATCCGGAAACGTTTGCCTGAAGTAACTTTACTTAAGTGCCATTTTCGCCAAAAATTAGTACTGTGTGCAAATGGCTGTTGACTTGACCTAACATGACCCGAAGAGCAAGAAATTAGTTTTTGGTAATATCGAAAAATGTTGAGTTGTTTTGACTGTTTATTACTTTCTCGGATTTGGACGTCATGACTGGACGATGTTTGACCTCTTGACCCTGAAATGCTAACTCAGAGTCAATAAATATCTCTTTATTCCTCACAACATTTGACGAACTTTCGATAAGTGTCACTCTCATCTCCGAAGCACTTTTAGTTCTCGAGATCATGGGCGGATTCTCGAAACCCCCCCTCCCGGGTAAGCGAGGGAGGATTCGTACACTCGGGAATGCGCAGGTTAACAAACAGTTGTCCCAATGTGTAGAGATAATCGCCACTGATTTGTGACCGGGTCTCGGGCCATACGGGCGGAATAGCCGAATGTTGGTCGAACCATGGGATAGGCAATAATTGTTGACAGCTCCTTCAGTTTTGGCATTGTAGTGACAGCTGGCCATTGTAGCATTGCATGCCTTTTCCCGGCCCAAGAATGTTCCGAATTTTCCTGAAATGAAATCGTTTTTATCTCCAGTGCGTTTTGATTTCTTCGCCAGCCGCCATTCGTTTCCGTTCAAACGAGACCTTGCCTACAAAATGTTGAGATTTTTCGTTTTGCATTAAGCGAACAAGGGCAGGAAGCTTTGGCGGGCTTTTATCCGACATGAGGAAACATTTGTGGTCTTGATGTACCGGGCTGTCTCAGGGACACCGAGGTGGTCAGTTGTTGTGTCGTGAGACGGTAGTCAAAAAAGCGATACCGTGAAGCGTTTTGGGGCGAATGCCATTTCCACTGGTGTGTGCGACAGAAAGCACCATTTGACGTTCTGTCTCATAGATGGCGGTAGCGACCAGCTGTTCGTTTGCTTGACAGAACTCCATTTGGTCAAGGCATCAATGTTTATTGTACTTAGAGATCAGATAGATGGGTTACACATGCCGGTATATGACAGATTAAGGAGTCAGTGGCGGTATCGGCTATCCACTTTTGTAGATATGTGCAATATGTTTCAGATCTGTTTTTGCTGTCCCAGGTCCCATCCACAGTTTCCTTGCATTGCAAGAGTGCGTCGTCTTTGGGCAGACAGGGTCTGTGTGACGCAATATGCCGAATTTTTTTGCGCACTGGAGCATGGAACACCAGGCAGACGGGGTCTGTTTTACGCAATATTCCGATTTTTTGCGCACTGGAGTATGGAACACCGCAGACTCAGTATAACGGAGATCCAGGGCCAGTGGGTAGAAGTAGAGATGTAAGAATGTTGAGACGAACGTAAAAATATATTGCGGGCACAATACGAAAAACATCATTTGATCCAGATAGTTCCATTGAAGCCAGAGTAAAAAAGAAAACAATTTTGGGACCCATTCGTGCGTCGGCAGATGCTGAAAGGCAGTAAAATACAGTATTTCGAACGACGATAAGCGTATTTTGTGTTCTCCCTTTACTTGGGGGTTACAAGAATAGTGGATATTTCCAAAAAATAATGAGTTCAAAGCCCAGTAGGAATTGTATTCATATGATGTATTACCAAACAATGGCAGGTGACCAAACAAAGATGCAACGCAAAATGTAAAGTCCAAGTGCGCTCCCAGAACTCGAAGATTTATTTCAAGCTACAAATTTTGAAAAGATATAAATAGATCCTGATGCAGTTTGGAACTTAGTGTCGAGCTCTCACGCTCCAAATGAGGTTGAGTCTGTTGTACTGATTTGCTTTGGATTACTTTGTTGCATTAAATCGTGAATAGCTCCCTGATAAATCCAGATCAGCAACATACGGGGTCAGTTTTTAACGGGCACAATTAAAGGGCATTATCTCGTGTCAGTTGTAAATATGTACCCAGGGGGCGCATTGTATGTATTGATGCCGTTGCTATCTTTAGCAAAATGTCGCCCATCTATATTTTCACGATGGAGGCATAAGCAGTTGCAGCGATCTATTCCAGCGGCGTGCCTCTTTGGCAGGCGCGTTGGTGCGTGTATAGGTTTGGAAAGTAGTGTAGTTCGTACGCCTCCACATCTGTGGTGCGAAGGCAGCGGCCAGCGCCAGTGTAGGCTCACGTTGGTGTCAGTGTTTGCAGTGTCACCGCGGGACAGCGCTTACTGACGCCTCGCGTGATTGTTCGGAGGCATCCTCCTCAATGAGGAGGGTTGTTTTGACGTCATGCACTTCTTCGACTGCTGCCAGCATGGCCTTTGATAGCGCTGGTCGCGTTTTGACGAGAATAACGCCACCCCTTTGAGGTGACGTCATCAGTACGTTACGGGTGAGACGGGGTCGTTTACACGGCCCGTCGTCTGGCCGGACCATTGTGACGTCTGGGGAGAGTTGGGTGGCGTCGTCACTACGTGTTGCTATGTTGTTCAAGACGTGGAGAGTTTTTGACGTCTGTCATGCTCCAGGTGCGCTTCAGGAGCTTCTTTGGCTTCTGTGGCCCCTCTTGGTCAGTCCCATAGCGCGGAAGACGAGCAAAACAGAAAGGAGAAAAATACGGAGAAAATTGCCCACGCTGACGTACTTGCAACGGTCAGTTTCCTTTTCGGGGTAATGTGTGATCCAATAGTGTACGGAAGGAAAGACCATTCGTCAGCTACGAAATTGCCACGCATAGATGGTCTGTTTTCGTATGTCGCGAGCTTGTAGCCGTGTTGCGTGTGCGAGATTATCGTTAATCGCTGGCGAGAGCAGCTGTTGTGTCAGCGATGCCTTTGATCGGCATCCAGTGATTAGAAACCGTGGACAACCGTTCATGGAAATCATTTCCGCTGTCATACCCCTTAGGCCTCTTTGATTCAGCAGCGCGCAAAAGCACATTGGCCGTAGATTTTGCGGGTGCGATCAACGTTTGGCAGCAGCAGCCAATCAGCTGTTTGGCACGCCTGACAGTGTTGCTGTTATCTGTCAGTGACCGTGTGGACACACCACCGCTGAGTGTTGACTGGTCTGTATTCAGTAGGTGTGGGGCGGGTTCCGAGGTAAGTTGTCGGAGCGGTGCGTTGGAGTGAGGTCACCTGCGCTGCGGGAGTCTGATATTGCCCGGTGCCGTTGATGACGCACTCACGGCGTTGTATTGTTGCCAGATGTTCGGCTGTTGAGCAACGTTGCGCCGGCGCACCTTTAGTTCGCACGTTGGTTTTCGCACGTTGTCACTGTCGCGCAACGTCGTGTTGTTTGCGCCGTAGGCTTAGGAACCGGCAAAAGTTTAAGTGTGTGTCTGTGTTGAGGATGGGGATGAAGAGGAACTCACTGACAGTTTTGAAACAGATCTTTTCACTCGTCCTGGTGTCAGTGACGATAACTTTAAAAAGTTGGGAAGTTATACTTCTCGATTTCTGTGCATAAAGCCTACTACGTTTACATTCCATTGTCACCGTGATGTTCATTATGTGCCTATTGTGTTGCATTATTGTTTGCTACTTTGTCCACGTGTCTGCACATGGCACCAGGGAAAAATAAACAGGGTGGCCAGTTTTGCCTCGTCAGTGTGCAGAGCCAAGTGATTTTGCAGATGAAGGGCCAGCAGAAGGCCAGATGTTGTTGGGCGTGTTCGATGGCTCAAATGCGGTCACACAGAGGCGCTGGTTGAATATAGTGCGGAACTCCACTGTTCGTCTTTTGAGTCGGCAGGTCTTATTCAGCTGGAGATGAAATTCGAGAGTATGATCTAGTGGGCGAGCGTTTGCCTGCTACCATTACGCAAAATTATCACGTTCCTCTTTCATATATCCGCCGGTGTCCGGACAACATGGCGAGCGCCTTTTTGGCGAGGGCCGGATGGCGAACGCTGAAGGGCGACATGTAAAAATGGCGACAAGTTAAAATGGTGGTTGACCAAATGGTTCGCCTCCGCGTTCTTCGCCATTTGGCCGTTCGTCGTTTTAGCATGTCGCTATTTAGCGTTCGCCATCTGGCATTCGCCAAAAAGGCATTCGCCATTTTTACATTTCGCCATTTTACCCCAGTACCATACACGCCGGTTGTAGATTTACGAGAATTTCCGGAGCTGCGACGGGTTTTATCAGCTGTGATTTATTTATATTTCTCCATTCTGATAAGCTCGATTGAAAGTCCCGGGTAGCTCTTGGGCTGCGGTAAACTGTAGGGGGATGTTTCGACGCTGGAACTGTTTTCTTGGGAATCCATGGGCCGCACCCATGCTTCTGAAGGCCAACGGCAGGCGTGGTTTGTTCGCATCCGGCGTTGGACAAGGGGAAACAAAATAATGCCCGCCCACTAGAGCGGCACCGGCAGCTCGTTCCTGTACTGACCCCTCTTCCTGCGAACGGCAGGGGAAATCAGGGACGCTACTAGGAATCGCCCCCACGGGGACGCCCTCTCCGTAAATCGACCAGCGACGCACCGACGCGAAACGCGGTTTGGAATAACATCAGAAACGGCGCATTATCACCATCCTAACATATTTCGAGCGGCCCCCTTCCATTCCCCCCCCCGCCGGGCTCCTGGCACCGGCTCTGCGACGCTGCGCCTGCCAGGTGCGCTACGGCGCCGGTCGGCCAGGGGGGGGGGGGTGAGACGGGGCGGCAGCGGCGGCGGAAGTAGGGGTGGGACCGGCAGGTGAGGGGCGGCACGCGCCGGCGGAACAGAACACGACGGGGAGACGAGGAGACCGGCGGCAGACCAGGACCGGCGGCGGACCAGGACCAGTGGAGGACCAGGACCGGTGGTGGGCCAAGACCAGCGGTGGGCCAGGACCAGTGGTGGATCAGAACCAGTGGTGGACCAGAACCATTGGTCGATCAGGACCAGTGGTGGACCAGGACCACTGGCGGACCAAGACCAGGGGCAGACCAGGACCAGAGGTGGACCAGAGCCAGTGGTGGACGAGCGGCCAGAGACGAAGCAGAGATTGCGGAGTTCCGGTAAGTCCTCAGTTCGGTGCCGACTTATTGCCGTGTCATGCGGGCCACTGGAATGCATTTTGTTCCTTCAGGCACATTGACGAGATTCTCTGTTTTTGAAAGCGATACAAACACTGGGCAGTAAATTGGGCTCCACTAGAACTGTGGTACCCGTGAGCTTTGGTAGCTTATGGGTGCAATGCGTGAGATACCGTCAAAAATTTAATTATATGCCATTTGAAGAATTGTGGGAATATTCTAAAACCCCATGCGAAGGACAATTAAGCATATGCCGTCCGTCTTAGTCTTTTTGTCTGGCATGTTTTTAGGCATTGCGGCCTTTATATCATTTGTCTGACTAACCGTGATGCATGGTGGAGACAGTAGACCATGGCATACGAAATATGCCACGTTGTTTTGCCACATAAAGGCGTAAAAAAACATTTGAATATAATGTCTATCCCACATTTAAAACCGAGAAGCTTCAAATCTTCCTTCGAGCTTAAACCGAATCGCGAACACCGGGAAACATGGCAGACGTGAATGTAGTAATCCGCCGATGGAAAAGGAACCAATTCAGATAAATTAGGTGACAAATACAGAGAAATGACACTTATTAGTGCTACCCCGTCTCCTCCACAAACAAAGCGAATAGCATTGGTTACAACATGTATCATGAATATTATTGAATACTGACAATGCGTTGTGATTACTGCGTCTGCAAATGAAATCACGACAAATTTGAGTGAATTTTCTCGACCGCAGAATTTATTCAAAACGTTTTCCAGGTATGACAAGAGTGAGATAAAAAAGAGTATATTTCTCCTGACGCAATCCACTGCCCATTAGCTTTGTGGAGACGCAACAAAGTATTGGCATTCAACCGGACATGAAAAGCAAATAACAAGGCCTGGATCCCGGAATCGTTTTCACGTCACTCCAGCAATATGTAGTCCCCAGTTTCACGATACCCGGATAGCCACGGGCGGAAAAGGTAAGGGCTCTGCAGTCTCAAGACAAGTCAGTCGGCACCACGTGTACACCACCACCAGCGCCAGTGAGTACACCACGTACGCGATGCACGACTAGCCAATTTATTGCCCCGTTTTCCGACTGAGTCATCGTGCTCCCCTCCAGCGGCCCTAATGAGCCCCCTGTCCGTCCGCGGCGCCCTCTAACAATAACAATCGATTTGCTGGGGAGCGTTTTATCGAGCGCGCTCTGGACTCCCGCGTTTGCACGTGTCGGAGTAAGTAGACCTGAACGGATATTGCTGCAGCACGAGATGGGGGAATGAAGGTGGTGGTAAAAACACAGCAAAACAAGCATAACCGTTCTGGCGTACCGGTATTGGGGTATCGGTTTTAATTTCACCGGAAGAACATTATACAGAGGTCCTACATGCTTCACCAGTTTCGGGACAGGACCGACAATATAGGTACCTAACTGTTTCGCTGGGTTCCCTGCTTGATACGTATGAGGCTTAACAACAGGAATGGATGCATGGGGGAGCCAAACGGGTGAAAGTCTCTCACAAGGTAATCAAAAGTACATGAGACGTATTTCTTTTTAGATCTCAGAGATCGCTCTAGCTGTCTTATGACAAGGCTTCGGCCAGTAATGCGCAGGAAGCTAAAGCATGCCACATTCAGCATATGTTATGGCACAGGAAGAAATATGCTAGGTGCCATCGTGCGACTTACCCGTCCCCCCCCCTTTAGGCCTGGTCCCTTCCAAGGTTGCCAGCTGGATCCCCCGTGATTTACGGAAGGAAGAAGCCGCCGGTTCGTTTAGCACGAGCGCATACTTTTGGATTTTTTATCGAACTGTCATGTCATCCCAAAAGCTCGGTCGAAGAAAATGTTCATAATATCAGTTCACTTTTCCGGGAATTTGAGTCCTGTTGTATTTAGCTTACTGACGAATGGCCTTTGAAGACGGTGGTCCTTAGACTCTCAGATGAGATCACCATTCGTCTCTGAGAATATCTGCATCTTACCGCACGCCTGAAAAATGGGAATACGGTCTCGTTAGAGCTGTAAAGTCTGGTACAGACTCGAGTCTGCGTATAAGTCTCACAAGCCTTCTTATGAGCCTGGAATTGAATGTAGGCATTTGTGACTCATAGAGGAAACAGATATATGAAAAGGGAAGCTTATGGGCGTTTTCATCTTAATCGTTCATACTGGATTTAGACCTCAGCTCATGAACTGGTGAATGATATGGCACGTTCTTTTTTTTATTTTAATGACGCATGGATGGGCCTTACCACAGTCTTGGTGGAGTGAGCTTTAGGAAGGGAAAATCCGGGCCAGAACCCTACTAGTTATGGCTGACGATTTCCGAAAATTATTGGTTAGCATCGCACTATGTGGAGCCCAACACGAGGCAGCACGCCACTAGATGTGGTGTGTCGGGGTCCGTACTAACCACCGTATAAACCTTGGTTGACTTGGCCACTGGTATTCCAAAGTCAGCGACCATCGTACAGCCTCTAGCCGCCGGTGGCGCCCGACCGTCCCTGCTCGTCGTTTTGTTTGTTTCTTGGCTTCCTTTTCGCGCGTCAGACAGGCTTGACCATTGGCGTCGTGGTCGGAGGCCGACTAGTCTTGCGTCAAGTCGTGTGTCCCGTCAGGCGTCAGTCGGTCGCCTACCCTGCTCGTCGTCTGCCGCCCCTCCGACCCGCACACCCCGACCTCGGCCAGGTCACGTGGTCATGGGCCCGGAGGCAGTGACACAGACGGCCGCGCCGGTTAAACACTGACAGGCCCGGTTGAATGCCAGCCCGGAAACCAATACTGATAAATACCCTTCTACAAATGGCGTGCAATTACGTACGTATGGTTTAAACATACGTATGGTTAGACTTTTGAGACGATACAAAGCCGGATGGAACGAATAGTTGCGCAAGGAAGAACAGTTCCCAAAAACAGGACTAATTCTATGTGCTTTACGTGTTTTTCGTGAAGGAAATGTAAACGCTGACAGGCCCGTTTGAATGCCAGCCCGGAAACCAATACCAATACCCTTCTACAAATGGCGTGCAATTATGTACGTATGGTTTAACATACGTATGGTTGACTTTTGAGACGGTACAAAGCCGGGTGGAAGGAATAGTTGCGGAAAGCAGAACATTTCCCGAAAACAGGACTGATTCTATGTGCTTTACGTGTTTTTCGTGAAGGACGTGTAGCCTGTAGTTTACTGTAAGGGTACAAGCAGTGAGGAAACAACGGAAATACACACACTGGAAGCGAAACATTTCGCCCAACGTGGGGCTCGAACCCACGACCCTGGGATTAAGAGTCCCATGCTCTACCGACTGAGCTAGCCGGGCTGGTACAGATTTCCTCGAAATTATGCTTGATACAGACGTTTATTCGAATGATCTCCCCTAGAGTAATTTCAAGTTGTTAATTAACACTCCTAATCCCTATTTTTATTTTGCGACATGGTGTGATATACTCCATACTGGTATCCCAGATCTCTTAATAGCACATTAGGGATAGCAAAGTACTCGAAGTGCTGTACTAGCTGAATCTTGTAAGTAGATGCGAATAACGACAGCAGTTTAATTCCGTGCGTAAGTAAACAAATGCTTGTGGTTCGGAACTTCTCATCTCCAGTCTTTCTGTCTTCAACACATCTTTGTGCATTTGGGAATTTGCAAATAATTTGAGAACGGCTTAAGTACGTGCCAGCACTGCGTCTTCCGTCGCTGGGAGTAGTGGCGTGCTCCTGTAATCCGGCGACTCGGAGGCTTGGATTTGAGGATCTCTTGAGGGCGGGAGCCCTGCTCTGTGACGGTCTGTGTTGATCGGGTGTCCGCACTAAGCCTGGCATCAATATGGGGTCCCCGGAGGAGTCTGGGGCCGCCAGGTTGTCTAAGGAGGTGCGTACCGGGCCAGGCGGGCGACCGAGCAGCCAAAAGTACCCGTGTCGGGCAGTAGTGGGATCGCGCCTGAGAACAGGCGTTACAGGGCAGCCCGTCCAATACAGGGAGACCAAATCCTTTTCGTTGACAAAAAACCCTTCACGTCGAAACGAAACGGTTTTCACATCAGAAAATCTGCCTTTATTATCCCTCCAATCAATGCGCGTTGCTGAAGGGCATTAGCGATCCAAGTGGACTTAATAATTATCTTTGTTTTTCAAAGGTCTTAACTTTTCGTTAAGTCCTGTTTTTTTTTTTACTCTCTTTTGTAGGATCCTGCGTTGTCAAAAGAAACAAATAGTTGCCACTAGTCCGCCGAACTTAAATGTTTGTTCATTCAGAAGTCCTTCAAAATTGTAATTTTGCCGCCATTGACTCCCGAATGAAATGTTTTCTGTTTTCCTGATTAACTTATGACACGACACATGTCGCTATTATAACCCATCAACATTTTTGATATGCAGTACGCAGCAGAATAAAATTTAGTTTAGATATGTGTAAAAAACAGCTGATTTGGCGATACGGAACGGCCGTTGGATGATCCTGGGCAGATTTATGCTGTAACCTCTGAGCTTTCCAAACTGACATCTTATCACAGTTGTGTGACAAGCCGAAACAAATACAATGAAATTTTTGGAGAAAAACATTTCCACTATCATATCAAACTTCCATTTCATTTTTTACGGTTTATTTTGAAAAAAATCACTCATTTAATATCATACCCAAAAATGAAATCAAATGTCATTATCATATCATATCATATCATATGGAAAAATCCTTTTCACATTTTTCATTTCCAGATGTCAGTTTACAGATGGACTTTTTTGCCTAACTAGGAGAGGTCCAATTTCCTTCCAATTTGCGAATACAGATGCCATGAAGGATAATAACTTGGCTGTAGACGTGAGTACCTTTCCGATTTACTGGTGGCCTTTCATTTCATTGCACTGTTGCGTCAGAATACTCCTGGAACTCTGAGAACCTACAAATCATTCTAAGAATGCCGTAAATACGAGCCAGCACTGCTCATCCATCGCTGGGAGCAGTGGCGTGTTCCTGTAATCCGGCGACTCGGAGGCTTGGATTTGAGGATCTCTTGAGGGCGGGAGCCCTGCTCTGTGGCGGTCTGTGTTGATCGGGTGTCCGCACTAAGCCTGGCATCAATATGGGGTCCCCGGAGGAGTCCGGGGCCGCCAGGTTGTCTAAGGAGGTGCGTACCGGGCCAGGCGGGCGACCGAGCAGCCAAAAGTACCCGTGTCGGGCAGTAGTGGGATCGCGCCTGAGAACAGGCGTTACAGGGCAGCCCGTCCAATACAGGGAGACCAAATCCTTTTCGTTGACAAAAACCCTTCACGTCGAAACGAAACGGTTTTCATATAAGATAATCTGTGTTTATTACCCCTCCAATCAATGCGCGTTGTTACAGGGCATTAGCGATCCAAGTGGACTTAATAATTATCTTTGTTGTTCAAAGGTCTTAACTTTTTGTTAAGTCCTGTTTTTTTTTTTAACTCTCTTTTGTAGGATCCTGCGTTGTCAAAAGAAAACAAATAGTTGCCACTGGTCCGCCGAACTTAAATGTGTGTTCATTCAGAAGTCCTTCAAAATTGTAATTTTGCCGCCATTGACTCCCGAATGAAATGTGTTCTGTTTTCCTGATTAACTTATGACACGACACATGTAATTGCTATTATAACCCATCAACATTTTTGATATGCAGTACGCAGCAGAGTAAAATGTAGTTTAAATATGTGTAAAAAACAGCTGATTTGGTGATATGGGGCGGCCGTTGGATGATCCTGGGCAGCCTTATGCTGTATCCACTGAGCTAGCCAGGCTGACATCTTATCACAGTTGAGTGATAAGCCGAAACAAATATAATGAAATTTTTGGAGAAAAAATTTCACTATCATATCAAATTTCCATTCCATTTTTTACGGTTTATTTTGAAAAAAAATCATTCATTTAATATCATACCCAAAAATGAAATCAAATTTCATTATCATATCATATCATATCATATGAAAAAATCCTTTTCACGTTTTTCATTTCCAGATGTCAATTTACAGATGGACCTTTTTGCCTAACTAGGAGAGGTCCAATTTACTTCCAGTTTGCGAATACAGATGCCATGAAGGATAATAACTTGGCTGTAGACGTGAGTACTTTTGCGATGTACTGGTGACCTTCATTTCATTGCACTGTTGCCGTCAGAATACTCCTGGAACTCTGAGAACCTGCAAATCATTCTAAGAATGCCGTAAATACGAGCCAGCACTGCTCATCCGTCGCTGGGAGTAGTGGCGTGCTCCTGTAATCCGGCGACTCGGAGGCTTGGATTTGAGGATCTCTTGAGGGCGGGAGCCCTGCTCTGTGGCGGTCTGTGTTGATCGGGTGTCCGCACTAAGCCTGGCATCAATATGGGGTCCCCGGAGGAGTCCGGGGCCGCCAGGTTGTCTAAGGAGGTGCGTACCGGGCCAGGCGGGCGACCGAGCAGCCAAAAGTACCCGTGTCGGGCAGTAGTGGGATCGCGCCTGAGAACAGGCGTTGCAGGGCAGCCCGTCCAATACAGGGAGACCAAATCCTTTTCATTGACAAAAGCCCTCCACGTCGAAACGAAACGGTTTTCACATAAGATAATCTGTCTTTATTACCCCTCCAATCAATGCGCGTTGTTAAAGGGCATTAGCGATCCAAGTGGACTTAATAATTATCTTTGTTGTTCAAAGGTCTTAACTTTTTGTTAAGTCCTGTTTTTTTTTTGCTCTCTTTTGTAGGATCCTGCGTTGTCAAAAGAAAACAAATAGTTGCCACTGGTCCGCCGAACTTAAATGTTTGTTCATTCAGAAGTCCTTCAAAATTGTAATTTTGCCGCCATTGACTCCCGAATGAAATGTTTTCTGTTTTCCTGATTAACTTATGACACGACACATGTCGCTATTATAACCCATCAACATTTTTGATATGCAGTACGCAGCAGAGTAAAATGTAGTTTAAATATGTGTAAAAAACAGCTGATTTAGTGATATGGGACGGCCGTTCGATGATCCTGGGCAGCTTTATGCTGCATCCCCTTAGCTAGCCAGGCTGACATCTTATCACAGTTGAGTGATAAGCCGAAACAAATATAATAAAATTTTTGGAGAAAAAGATTTCACTATCATATCAAATTTTCATTTCATTTTTCACGGTTTAATTTGAAAAAAAAAATTCATTTAATATGATACCCAAAAATGAAATCAAATTTCATTATCATATCATATCATATCATATGAAAAAATCCTTTTCACGTCTTTCATTTCCAGATGTCAGTTTACAGATGGACCTTTTTGCCTAACTAGGAGAGGTCCAATTTACTTCCAGTTTGCGAATACAGATGCCATGAAGGATAATAACTTGGCTGTAGACGTGAGTACTTTTGCGATGTACTGGTGACCTTTCATTTCATTGCACTGTTGCGTCAGAATACTCCTGGAACTCTGAGAACCTGCAAATCATTCTAAGAATGCCGTAAATACGAGCCAGCACTGCTCATCCGTCGCTGGGAGTGGTGGCGGGCTCCTGTAATCCGGCGACTCGGAGGCTTGGATTTGAGGATCTCTTGAGGGCGGGAGCCCTGCTCTGTGGCGGTCTGTGTTGATCGGGTGTCCGCACTAAGCCTGGCATCAATATGGGGTCCCCGGAGGAGTCCGGGGCCGCCAGGTTGTCTAAGGAGGTGCGTACCGGGCCAGGCGGGCGACCGAGCAGCCAAAAGTACCCGTGTCGGGCAGTAGTGGGATCGCGCCTGAGAACAGGCGTTACAGGGCAGCCCGTCCAATACAGGGAGACCAAATCCTTTTCATTGACAAAAACCCTTCACGCCGAAACGAAACGGTTTTCACATAAGATAATCTGTGTTTATTACCCGTCCAATCAATGCGCGTTGTTATAGGTCCAACACAGAGAGACCAAATACTTTTCGCAAACGGACCGGCCATGAATGGTCCGAATGAAAACAGGTCAAGGAGCTTGAAAAAGCAACCACGTTCCGGTATGTGCTGTCACTATGCAGTCGAATTGTTGTGCATATTGTTAAACCAAACCTTTTGCGTTTGAATCTTCAACTGGCAATAGAAAACACAGTCTGAAACTTTATACAGGCAACATTGTGATGTTTTTCATATTTATTTTTAAGTTGACTGGGCCGACGCCACACCTACGCTACCTCGTACCTTATGGGCTCCTACAAGCATTAATCACTTAAGGGTGTGGAAAACTTCAGGATCTTTAGAAACATAAAAAGCCTTTATGAAAGTGCCAAATTTGATTTTTGGGGGTGGGATTCAGGTGTTCGGGCATTCGTAGGCGCAAGGTTTTACCGAAGCCAGCGTTTATTTCTGGGGGCCCATGGCCGACTCCGTTTGCGAAAAGGATTTGGTCTCCCTGTATTGGACGGGCTGCCCTGTAACGCCTGTTCTCAGGCGCGATCCCACTACTGCCCGACACGGGTACTTTTGGCTGCTCGGTCGCCCGCCTGGCCCGGTACGCACCTCCTTAGACAACCTGGCGGCCCCGGACTCCTCCGGGGACCCCATATTGATGCCAGGCTTAGTGCGGACACCCGATCAACACAGACCGCCACAGAGCAGGGCTCCCGCCCTCAAGAGATCCTCAAATCTAAGCCTCCGAGTCGCCGGATTACAGGAGCACGCCACTACTCCCAGCGATGGAACAGCAGTGCTGGCACGTATTTAAGGCTTTTTGAATGATTTGCAAGCTCACAGAGTTTCAGGAGTATTCTGAAGCAGGAGTAACATGAACTGAAAGATTGTTAGAGCACCGTAATGGTGTTCCCACTTACGTATACATCTGAATTATTATCCTCACTGGCATCATCATCATCATCATCATCATCGCAAGCTCGAAATAGTTGTCCTTCCTGGTTAGGTAAAAGGTAAATATGTACATTGGTTACATATTTCGTGATATTTGTGATGCATATTGCTCAACTGTAATACAATGCCAGCCCGGTTACCTCGGTCGGTACTGCATAAAACTCATCAGCCCAGAGTCCTCCAACAAACCCCGCGTACCCTTTCATCGACTGACTTTTTCCTCTTATTTGACCTTGCCAGGCAGGTGGAGGAGAGGTTCTGGAAACCCCTCCGGTGTTCTGAGAATAGTGAAAAAAAGAAAACGAAACTACGCAGCAACAGGAAACTTGTTATATGCTTTTATTCATCCTTTTTTCACCCTGGGGCAATTTTTTGACTCAGTGTCACTTCAGGTCACTGATGAAGCACAGGTCAAATAAGACTATGTTCCCCAAAAATGAATGTCGCATAACGTTTTGGAAAATGTATGGATTGGCATTCATCACGCCATATTAATGGAAGATGGCAAAGGGAGCATTTATGTTTCCCAAAATTTTCGGAAACGTCTAGGTCTTTGAGCTTAGGTCACCTAAGCTTTTGGCTTGCTTACGGTCGCTGTTCAGCTTTGGGTCTGGCTAGGTGGATTTGAACCTGAACATACGTCTTGGTGCTTTTCATGTTCTTTGCACACGCAGCTGTACCTTTTAAAAAGTGAGTTTGGGTCATGCCACGTTTCCTAAGGAATTTTCAGACCCACGACCGAATATAGTGCATCGGCTTACGGTCCTGGAATGTTTATCGGTAGTCCTATTTGCTTTGGAGCCACTAATATACAGGGTAAGAACTTAGTTGCCGCAGGTGGCCCACTCCCATTTCATTCAGGCTGACTTGAGTTGACCTTTTGGAATATTATGCTTGTTTTACAAATAACGCACTTTGCATGACGACAGATTTCAAGAAATACATTCACGTCTTCCTCCTATACATTTTGTACTGCCCGGCCATCTTATTTTTGGTCTCCAAAATAGAAACCCCTTTCTTCACGAAAATGGACTCCCACTAAATATTGGGCTTTTGCATGGCGGTCGTGCCCACCGCCCGGTATCTGTGTGACTTAACTGAAAAATGACTGGGGCGCGGGTTTCATGATGTAGAAGGGATGTTTCATGATCCGATGTTTAGGATGTTACGTTATGCTGTATCGTGGCAGATCAAGGGTAATGTGGCAGATGATGTGACGGGCACCAGAAACGCTCGAAGCATAGGCGTCACTAAATTGACTTTGACTTGGAATAGTCAAATTTAGCCTCAGGTGCCTTTTTCTGCTCTACCTAGATACACCAGGCATTCTTTTTTACTGCAGACCCCTTTGGAGCCACGTGCTTAATTCTGACAACCCCTGGTTATGAAAATTGGCTGTCAGAAATGTCGGAAGGCTAATTTGACCTAAGATGATCTTTGGCGACTTTAATACTGACCTCATTAGAAAAAAAACTAGGGGTATTCGCGTAGTTTCGGCATGGGATTTCAAATAATGTTTTTCACGTTTACTACTGAACTTGTAGTTATTGTGACCTTGGAGGGGGGGGTAGGGGGCGTTCTAGTAAGCCCCCGGCCCGACGGAGATGGATCCGGAGACCGGTGCAGCGAGTAAAAAGAAATATTTTTTTATTGTGTCCTGCGCATCATAATGTCCGTACCAAAAACAACAATTGCAGATCTCGTGTCGTAAGTTAATTATGCAAATAAAACATATTTCATTCACAGGCAGATTGTTGTCTTGTGATTTTTAAGGACGTTTGAGAGGAATAAATGTTTTAGTTAGATGGGCCGTTTGCAGTTAAATCTTCTCTGCTCACGACACGTGGCCGTGTAAAAGAGAGTAATAACAAACCAAAGCATACGAAAAAAATAGCACTTTACCCCCACACATAACAACTATGTCCATCTGGATCACTCATCTCTGGTGCGGAAGCGCATCCTTTTGAAGAGTAAGCAAAAGTTGCCTTATCAGTTTGAAAACCGTTTCGTTTCGACATGAAGGGTTTTTTGTCAACGAAAAAGATTTGGTCTCCCTGTATTGGACGGGCTGCCCTGTAACGCCTGTTCTCAGGCGCGATCCCACTACTGCCCGACACGGGTACTTTTGGCTGCTCGGTCGCCCGCCTGGCCCGGTACGCACCTCCTTAGACAACCTGGCGGCCCCGGACTCCTCCGGGGACCCCATATTGATGCCAGGCTTAGTGCGGACACCCGATCAACACAGACCGCCACAGAGCAGGGCTCCCGCCCTCAAGAGATCCTCAAATCCAAGCCTCCGAGTCGCCGGATTACAGGAGCACGCCACTGCTCCCAGCGACCGATGAATAGTGTTGGCACGTACTTGCGTTGCTCACACTTTCGAGGCTTTCCATCTGGATGTTGTCGCTGTCCCTGTGGTCACTCAAACGATACCTGACCGCAGACAGCACCACACCCGGAACCAGGGCCATCCAGACCCACCGAAAAATCTGATACCTCACTGAGTCTGAGCATGCAGGTGATGAAAAAAGCACCGTCAGACTGCCCAGAGGATTCTCGGCTCCTGATCTGCTTTATGTTTGGTAAGATAGAAATGAGTCGGAAAAGTAAGGGCGTGTATGACGAAGGGGACCATTTCCACCCCGGCGGACGATGAGGGTGGTTCCCTCACGAGTTTTATGTTCTGAAGCTTCTTTTAACGGTCTGTCTCATGACCCTGCATTTTTCAAAAGTTTGCCACACAAGCTTGTTGCATTTTTTCCCAAAATTTGTACCAGCCCATGTCATGTGACCGCTATGTGACATTATTTTCGAGGTCTTGCCAGCCACTTTTCCAGAGCCGAACCACGTTTCGGATTCTTCCGCGGGAGTCTTGACGAGACATTCATAGTTCTATCAAAGGGTGTTCGCACTGTCATCACACGTACATCGCTTGGCACCTCCGGTGTCTTCGTTGTAATTTTTATAGAGTTCCGGCCTGCAAGAAATGCTTTTATACCAGTCTGGCTTTGAAATCGACGAATGGTGTAGTCAGCGCTTGCCTTCCTTCCGTGGTGAGGGTCATGACAAGGAAAAGTGGCAAGAAAAAATGACAAGGAAAAATCATTGCCAGCCTTCGTTGCACTACTAGAACCAAGCCTGATGTTTGAGTATCTTAAATAAGAGTTCAGATGATGGAGAATGATAAAAAATAATTGTCTTCACTGAAATCAGCGACGCAGGTTATCCTATGACCGATTCAAGGTCATTTCGGGGTCATATAAGCCAGTAGCGTGACTTGACTTTTGAAAGGTAACTGGCGTTTTAAAGCTCAAGATGCCGTCAAGCATGTGTGTAAACCGTCTGGTGTTGAAAAATGACTCCATGCCTAGTCCGAATTTTGCGCAGAAAGCAATAATGTGTCTTAGAGTTAGGTAATCTTCTTAGCCCGTAAGAGTGACTTCATAGCTCGGTGACCTAGCATAGCCTGGCATTCCTTTTTCTTGGAAAATGTGCAGAAAGGTTTCAAGGTCACCTAATCCAATGTTGCGTTCGTGACGCAGACCGTTCACCAACCGTCTATGGGGACGGTGACTCACTGTTTGTCTGGTAATGGCAAAAATGTCTCAGGCCATTTTGGGTTGCATGCGATGTATTTGCGGATAATACACATATAAGCAATATGTATAATGTATATATATATACATATATATATATATATATATATATATATATATATATATATATGTGTGTGTGTGTGTGTGTATATAATGTTATACATGATGTATATAACGCAATGCATAATATATATATATATATATATATATATATATATATATATATATATATATGTAATATAATGTGTATGTAATCCCAAATTTATTGTCGTGAAACCGTCGATTGAGTGTCAGGAGGCTGGCAGCCCACATGGAAGGCAGGAGAGACGGTGCGGCCGGTATTCGCGCTCTGATTGGCTGCAAACTGCGTGCGCTATCAGTATGAGCCGGCGACTGACGGGCCACTATGTGGGAAGGGCGGTCGCGGATGTTCGTTGCTCGTCCGCTGGTCATTCAGGCCGTTCGTGCCTGTATCTCATGTTGCTGGTACCCCATGTATCCCACGGTGGTGCCGCCCATGGTCGTGGGCAACGGGGGTGGGGGCGACTGGGGAGCTCCCCGGGACGGAAGACCCCGCTTAACTGCAGTCTGAATTGGGCTAGAAGCGATGTAGCGATAAATCCTTTACTTCGTCTTCGCCACTGGTTCCCCTTCATTAACGTTTTCGCGTTCCTGATTTGACTTCATCGTGAGTCAGTCAGGGCAAATCTGGAATGACGAGAGGAAAATGATATTTTCACAACTTCTTCTTCGACAGAAACGTACGTCAGCGTGATACCTGGAAATGTGTTCATTCCTCTCCTAGTTATCATATATCACCCATGCTCGGTTATTATGATTACACACACACACATATATATATATATATATATATATATATATATATATATATGTATGTATGTATATACATATATGTGTGTGTTGAAATGTCGTTAAACACGACAACGTTTTCAAGTTGAAACATTTTTTGTGAACACCTTCAGGTTTTCTCACGATTTCTCGTAGTTCAGCTTAGACGCTACGAAGCAAATTGCCAAAAGAATTAGCCATTAAAACAAAACAAGAAAAAATCATAGTTAACCCACCCCCGGCGGGGAGGAGGGGCGGCTGACCACCCCCTCACCCAAGGTCCTTCCGAGATTGCGAGAGAACAAACGAACTCAGCACCACGAAACTTTGCGATCTTTCGCTTGATTCTTTTTTATTGATTCTTTTTATTGATTGTTTGTCAGAGTTTTGAAGTCGGGTCAAACCAGGTGTCTGACCTAGGTCAGGTCAAGTGGACATATGTCCAAAAACGTTTAGCGCCCTGTAACTTTTTGGAAAACATGATATCGCAATAAAACTTTCAGGGATTAGAGACCTTGATGAATGCAGCAAACCTGCTATCTCAGATTTTTGGTATTTTCCGGGTCATTGACTTGAGGTCAACCTTTTTTTAAGATGCTGCTCAGAACGGATAGACAATGGCAGAACTGGCACGCACAGCTGCGAGTAACATCAAAAAGTCCAAAAAGCTCCAAAAATTGCTTATTTTGGAAATAAACGGACTCTCGAGAATAAAGCTCTGCCAGTTGTGTAAATTGATAACTACTGACTATTTCCAAAAGTTAAGCACGAGAAACCACAACGAGAACCACTAGGATAAAAGAACATCGCATGTATAGGCCTATGTCGCGAAAATAAAGAAAGACTAAAATTAGTTTCCGTTAATTTTATACCACCTTCGGCGACGGCGCGCACCGGCGGTTGGCGCGAAACTCGCCGTGCCTTCAGCTCAACGTTTCGAAAAATATATTAAAGAAACCCGAGAAATTAGGCACGTATCCGCACCTGCAGACCTATGCCTGTTCATTCGTGCCTCCAGCTAAACTGTATTAATCACAGCCCTTGAGATCCAGGCCGCTTTTCGGTTTCATGCAGTCGGCTGTGAGAAAACATATATAGGTCGTAAATGGCTTTCATATTATCCAAAACTAAAAAGAAAACTAGTTTCGAACTCTACTTATAACGAGGTTTCCAAAGATGTGTTTATTTTTATCGTGCGACCAGCCGTTCGTGAATTAAAGGGGGCCGGCCAACCCCCCAGTCGGGCGTGGTTGGCGTCGACCGCTAGTCGGGCACGGGCTAATATACACTTCTAGGTAGGACATACAATATGTATATGTATTGTATATGATGCATAAATAGCCTAACACTGAAAGGAAACATAAAGGCTTGCAAAAATGGTTATTGCCGCTGTTGCACAACCTGCCTTATTCGTTACTTATACATTGTTCGTTAAGAACTAGAGCGGACTTGGCTTTGATCTTCTATGAATCCAGAGTGGGAAACAGACGAAAACGTCCTACAGAGGTTGATAAAAAACAATTGCATCCCAGCCAAACACCAGGACAAACTGAAACTTGCCGTCTACTACCACGCCCGACGACATCCAGCCTAATTACGACCAATAATCCCAGCCTGGAATCCAGCATCGCTGAAAAAGACCAACGTAGCCAATTTTTCAACTGTGGTAAAGGAGAATGTGCGCTCCTACAGAACAATAGCGACGTTGGCTTCACAACTGCATCTTTAAGCCGCCGCATCACTATACATCTCCAAACGGAGATCCATCCAGTCCAAAGACTGACGCCGTAAGCTGCTACGACATACCCCTTACCATACTAGACATGACTGAAAATATCAAGATTATTGCTGACAGCACTGACAAACGCCGACCCCAAGTTCTGGAAGCCATATGAGGAAGATCGACTCCACCATCAGTCTCCAAATAACGCCTGAGGAACGTTGCTATTGTACGACAGCCCCCCAACTTATCGCCGGACAGCAGGTCGTGCAACAGCGACAATAACAGTATTATTTTTGGAAGCCTGTGTGTTTTTTTTTAGTGTTAGGCAGCTTATGTATGCTATTGTTTATCCCACCTAGAAGTGTATATTGGCATATCGCACGATTTTGACAGAAACAAACTTCTCTTCGCGATCAGTCGTTAGCAGTCATGAAAATGTTCAAAGTAGGTTGAAACCTCGACAATAAATGTGAAAAACTTTGCTGCAATTAATACTATTTTGGTGATGAACATCATTCATGAACACTCTTAGCAAGGGGAACAAATTACCAGAAAGATCGAGAGTTTACGAAAAAAACATATTAATGCCCATTCCGCAGTAGTGTTAAATCAACGACGGGTATATACATGTGTATATATATATATATATATATATATATATATATATGCACTAAGTGTTCAAGATAACAGCAGGTTCGTTCTTAATAATCTCCCGAGAGATATCTTTAATCTAGCAGATCAAGCAATTCTTTTCCGTGTTATGTTTACTGAGTACTGAGGCAAAACTCATCATGGCAGAAGGAGTCCATGTAGTAAACCACATAGCGCATCTCACGTATCTTGTATTTCTTTCGACGTTTCATCAAACATCTGACATTAGCAAGACTCAAAATGGCCTGAGTAACATGAGATGTCACATAATAGCATGAGGTAACACGGAGCATGACTTGCGATGGGGTTTTTAATGAAATTACACAATTTTGAAAAGCAATGTACCACACCGGAGTACTTCTTTTCTTTTTCACAAAACACGATGCGTGCTTGGTATCCATAGGAAGCTTTAGATTAAAAGCTTGGCAAACTTATTTCATGCAAATAAATCGCCTCTCGCTACAGAAGTCATCTGGGTCTTTGTGCTATCCGTGGAACCAGCGTAGAGAGCTAGGGTTCCCCGCTCATTAACCTGTCTGTGAATGGATGGGTCCACATATATAGACGGCCTCGAGCACATATGGTCGTCTTACATCATGGCATCTGTCTATGATCATGGCGCTTTCTGTTATTTGTTGTCGGGTGAGTCGTCACCATGGTGGGTTCAGTGTGTGCTTTTGAGCCGCTGCTTGGCATGTGTATTGTAATGCGTCTCCTGAATGAGGTGGTCGTCAATGCAATGTAATTACCGTTTCGGTGAAGTGCATAGTCTGCGAGAGGGCACTTGCAACTGTAGATCGTGCCGGATTATTTGTCGTAAGTACGGAACGTGCCGTGGGATTTTGGTAGTAGACAGTCAGTCTCAGCTGGTCTCCTGGGGACACGGGCTTACAGCGTCTCCTGACGTTGGATCGAAGGGTTTTGTCATCGGCCTTGTAGGCCCGTTGACATGACATTTTTATAGAAAAGTTTGTGTTCTGTACCTTCTTGTGGTTTGGCAGTGCTGGTCTGAACATGTCTGGTGACCGCGCCACAGACATGTTTGTCAACGAGCTGAGCAAGGTAGCTGTTGCTGGCCGGCATTTGTTTTACTCTCAGCTACTCTATTTGAGCAGGTTTCCATGACGAACAACGCGTTAGTGCCTACTCCACATATGTTTTTTATAACGTTTTCTTACTACCTTTTCTTAATACCTGTCAGCACAGTGGCTCGAGCCGTTTAAGCATCTACCCATGTCTGTTGGTTTGCGATAGACTGGTTACAAATGATCCGCAGCTGCTATCGAAGGATACGTCAAGAAAGCAAATCATATATTCTACGCTTAGTTCGGCAGTAAACTCTAGTCCTGAAGCTGGTTCCAACTGGGTTTTGAGCCGTGAAAAGGCCTGGTGTCTACTTGCGTTTACAAGGGTGTCGTCTACGTAACGACAATAGAGAACTGTTCTTTCCTCGTCACCACTGTCGTGTCCGTCGCAAGACAACAGACAAGGGTAGGTGCTTATACGGCTCGAGCCACTGTCCTGACAGGTGTAATGAAAGCGTCATAAAAACATTTGTGGACTAGGCGCTAAAGCCTTGTTCATCACGGAAACTTGCTCAAATAGAGCAGCTGAAAGTGAAACAAATGCCTGCCAGCAACAGCTACCTTGCTCAGCTCGTCGACAAACATATCTGTGGCATGGCTACCAGACATTCAAACTCACACTGCCACACCACAAGAAGGTACAACACACAAAATTTTCTATAAAAATATCATGTCAACGGCCTACAAGGCCGATGACAAAGCCCTTCGATCCATCGTCAGGAGACCCTGTAAGCCCGTGTCCCCACGAGACCAGCTGAGACAGACCATCTACTGCCAAAATGCCACGACATGTTGCCTACTTAAAACAAACAATCCGGCATAGTCTGCAGTTACAAATACCCTCTTGGAGACTATGCACTCCACCTAGGCGGTAATTACATTGGACTGACCGCCACCTCGCTCAGAAGACGCATTACAAGGTGCATGCAAAGCGATGGCTCAAAAACATATACTGAATCCCACCATGGCAACGGCTCACCAGACAACCAATGACAGAAAGCATCATGCTCATAGACAGATGCCATGGTGTAAAAGGACTATATGTGCTCTAGGCCGTCTATATAGGTGACATGGACCCATCTATTAACAGACAGATTAATGCGCGGGGAACCCTAGCTCTGTACGAAGGACCTACGGACAGAACTAGGGTAACAGACGGCCAAACAAACACGGTTTTCCTGTTTCGTTTGAAAAGTTGTACGGAATGGCCTGTACGGACCGAGAAAGTGTCCAAAGTTGACATTTTCCACTCCATTTGACCTTGAAGATATCGTCCTAGGGTCATGAAAATCACGCACAACATAAACCGTTATAGCCCCACCCAGTCCACAACATTTCACGTCTCTAGCTCCTTCTGTTGCCGAGATCGGAGGGGGTACTTTTAGACCCCCTTCCATTGCGCGTTAGTGCGAAACCCCTTCCACTGCGCGTGTTAAAGCTTCCTGTGAATACTAAGCATGCATGGTGTTTCGTAAAAAAAGGAAATGGAAAACTCCTGTTTGCTACATTGTTTCTCAAAAGCTACGGAAATACGTTTTAGTATTGTTTAATTCCATTAACAATCCCATCGCGAGCCATGCTTGGTGTTACCCGATATTACGTGATGTCTAGTGTTACTCAGGTCATTTTGAATCTCGATAATGTCAAATGTTTAACAAAACGTCGACAGAAATACAAGATACGCGAGATAAACTGTGTGGTTTACTACATGGACTCTTCTTGTCATGACGAGTTTTTCCTCGGTATTCAGTAAGCATAGCGCGGAAAACAGTCGCTTGATCTGCAAGACTGAAAATATCTCTCGGAAGTTTATTAAGAACGAAGCTGCTGTTATCTTTGCCGATCAGTGTGTATTAAGCAACCAGCTCCCAAAATCCACAAATATATATATATATATATATATATATATATATATGCGAATATATATATATATATATATATATATATATATATATATATATATATACGCATTTTTCGTTAAAAAGAGCATCTGACTTCTCAGTGATGATCTTTGTTGATGTTGCTTCATTGTTGGTATAAGTCGTTTCGTTTCCACTGACTGATCGTAAGGAACGTTGCCAATATTTATACATCATACAAAGAACAAACAAAAAATGATTTTTCATTATCAATTTAATGCAAGTGCATGGTTATGCGTCTTGTCAGGGATCGTGGTGTTGCCGATGTAAGCATTATTGGCAAGGAGTGCGCAGTATCCCAAAGTGCATTTGTAGTGATACACGAATTTTGTTTGTTTTAATATTGCGCGATCACCGGACATGTTATTTTTTTAGATCAACGAGTCAGTTGTTGGACTGCTTTAGTAGATTTTCAACATGAGCGACAACATCGACGACATTCTAGTGGACATCCGAGACATCAGCTGCCACAGTCAACTGAAATCATGGCAGGAGGCGTCAGGGCTTCGGTTCACCATCGAAAACAGCATAGAAAACAAGATCAGTTTTCTGAACGTCAGCATCGACGCGTCAGCATGCTCGTATCAGACCAGCGTATTCCGCAGCCCAACTGACGTTGGAAAGCGCCAAAATGACGCTAGCGAGCGCCCTGAAAGGTACGAAGCTAACTTGATTAGGGCTAACGCCAACCCAGCGTCGAAGCACTGTCCAACCTGGGCTCTGGTACAGCGGAAGCTGAAAAGAGTTAAGCAAATGTTGGTTAATAACAACTATCCCATCTCCGTCATCGATGCAGAAATCAAGCGCACCATCACCAAACACCTGGAGCCTGTGACATCAGCTGAATACGGCAACATCTACCACCTCTTCTATAATAATGTGATGCCTCCCGGCTACCGAGCGGATGGTAAGGCACTCGGTTACATCATAGGCCGCAACTGCAGGGCGAAAGAAACAACAGACAAGATCATGTTGAGAATCTGCTACAGAAGTCCAACAACTGCCTCGTTGATCTCGTAAAACAACATGTCAGGTGCTCTAGCAATATTAAAACAAACGTCGTGTATCGCTACAGATGCCCTTTGGGATACTGCGCACTCCTTGCCAACAGTGCTTACATCGGCAACACCACAACATCCCTGACAAGACACATAACCATGCGTTTGCAACACGGAGGACCACTCACAAAGAACAACACCACCATGAACACCTAACTCTTCGTATCATTACGTCGAAAATAAAGATCCTGGCGAGAGCAACGGATAAACGGTGCCCAGCGACTCTTCAAGCCATATTCATTCGGTATATGAACTCTCTAATTAACCGCCAGGTTAACGCGCGTGGAGTTGTTTGAAAGGCCACCACTAGGGCCTAGACTGTGAATATGTGAATAGATGCAGTACTGATCTGCCGTGTACTATCTCAGTGCTGCTTGTCCATGTTTAATTATGTGTGCGACTAGGAAGAGCCATGTCTTTACAAACTGTGCCTTATTTTTTTAGTTTAAACCAGACAAATGTCGTTGACCACATATTTATCTCTGAAGATGTCTCATGTGTAGAGAAAACTTTAGATCGACAATAAAATATGACTTTTTGCTTCTTCCCTGCGTTCTGTGCTTATATTATAATGAACATTGGCAACGTACTTAACGAATATTCATTGGAAACCAAACAACTCATACAAACAAACGAAGCCACATCAAATAAGATCATCAATACCAAATCCACTGAAGCTTTTAATGAACAATATAAATGCAAGTACAAGTACATATATATATGAATATAAAGATATGTATTTATCAGTATCTATAGAAGTATAGCAATATAGCAGTATATATAGCAGTATCTGCGTTTTTCAATCGTTTGACACATTTTGCAAGATGTCGACGCGTTCTTCACGGTGAATTGTTCAGAAGAGAGATTACATTTACAAAAACGTTCCAGTATTACGCTTCAGATTATTAACGTTTCGTTTACATTGTTCATCTTCAAAACAAACATATTCGTTCCAAGTTTTAATAGTTCAAATGAACTTCTTATCGCCTCCACAAAGAAATGGTATCCTCGCTAACGGAAAAGTTACGCTCGAGTAAAGTCACAGTATGGTACAATGGAATACTTGGAAATAATAAAACACGCGATCTTGTTATACTCTGAAATATGGAAAGCACCAAATGTCCATACAAAAGTTATAGACTTCGTCCTATGCACTACAATGGTGTCACTACAACGACACTTTCTCGACGGCTGGCGAAGCACTAACGTGACGGAGCGCCTGCCCAACACCTACACGACAAAAATGACGCACTGATTACAATGCAATGACTGATGGACAACATCATAATACTGAGAACATGTGACAACCCACGACGACTGCAAAATTCTGAAGCCAAGTACATACACTAACTTTCTCCGGCTCTGAATACTCGTAAAATAAATAAAAAATGTCTTGTGTACCTGTAGGACTTTGGGCGGGAGCAGGCTAAAGATGTATTGAGACTAGACCACAAATATAATGGGACGGGCCACTTTTGTGTGTTTTCCATGCTTCTAAGGATGAAAAGATCATATATTTTATGGCATCCAGGTGTTCACTCGCGTCATGTTGTGACTACTCGAGGGTACCCTTTCCGTCCGCGAGAACTCGAATGCTTATGCATGCAATAAGGACTAAATTTTAACTACCAAAAACATGCCAGGAATCATCCTGTTTTAGAGACTAGAGCAATTTCCTCGAAATGTGTGTGATTTGAAATTTAACACCTTAATGTTTTGCGCAATGCAATCCTCTTTTGAGCAATTTACTAAAATGGATAGCTTGACAGCTTAAAATTATGCTGATAATACCAGAAACTGCAGTGACTTTAACAGTATATATATATATATATATATATATATATATATATATATATATATATATATATATTCAAAAATATCCTAAAATGATGATAATAGCAGAGACTTCAGAAACTTTAGTAATGCATGCAATATATATATATACATATATACACATATATGGCTATGGCATCTAGTCCGTAGTTCATAAAAAACTACACCCTGAGAAGATCTGGCATTTTGTCTGTTCGGAACCATCTGTGACACCACTCCCACTCCTCAAAAGCAAAAAGAGGGTCTGTTCCGCAGGGTGATCACCCCTAACCTCATGCCACATCCGCCACAGGGAGCGCTCACCCTACCAGAATTTCAGCAGCCGCCTCCGCGCCGACTCCGGTTTCTGCCGGCAAAAACGCCCAGAAGCGCCTAAAAAGCCCAAAAATGTCCGACCAGACTCAAACCCGTGTCCAAACTGCCATCGTTAAAAACACGACCGTTTAAAGTCATGGAACGCAGCAGAATTAACCAGTAAAGCTCAACAAAGATGGAAATTTTCAAAGGACGGCTTATGCACGAGGGTGAAACCTAACAGCGAATCAGACCCAGTGCGAACAAAGTCTGGCTTCGTGGCGGTTGTGTAGGCCTGCTTTAAGGCATCCGTTTCTTGCTACCTTATGAAAGCATGGCCTCTGGTTTGATGTTTTCAGAGGATGCCGGGAAATTTACGCCTGTTGGTTGGTTGGTGTTCTTCATTGCTTACATACGTTAGTCAAAAGCAACTATTAACACCACCAAAATCCTTTACAAATAGCCGCCATTATGGACTTTTTTGAGCCACCACACCCTCCTCGCTACACTTGACGTCCCGTCTCCACCGCAAAGAAAAACTCCCCCGACACGTCCGCGTGGAGGGACCCCGACGGCCGACCGCGCTCCCGACGCCCGGCCCCCTCCGTGACGTCACGCCGGAAGTGCGGCCGCCGAATGGCTCGGCTAATTAGTTCGTTACATGCGCTCGTCGCGGCCCAGTGGGCTGCCTTTGGCGCCTGGTCCGCGGCGGGAGGCGCGCTTTCTCGGCGCCTGACTCCCGAGACAATGGCCCGATATCGGGGCGGGGTTTCGGCAGAGCACAGGGCCGACCGTTGGCGCCGGTAAAAAGCGGGCTGAACTGCGCCGGTGTTAAATGGCGTCATTCCAGCCTTGCCAGTGTAATAAATGTGGTATTGAGTACATCAGCGGAAATGGGCATGTTTGAACCGAACCACTGCTTAAAATAGGCACTAGCAGTCATAAAAAATGCGCTTCTTTTTTCCGTCAGTGCCAGCTATGCTCCTTATGCAAACGTAAGATATTTGCTTGAATATTTATGTGATATTTGTATGATATACACATGTTTAATTTACTAGTATGTTATGGACTTTTCCTAATTTTTTTTTTTTTTTTTTTTTTGGTTGAATCCCACAATCAGCGAGTTTTTTCATTACAAAAGCGCAGTATCGATTCAAGACTTAAAATGTTCCCAGAGTACAGGCTGAACAGGAAAGAAAAGGGGTTAAAGGATGTGACATGATATCAGTCAAAGTTACCCCAAATATGTCTGGTTTCTCTCCTCTCAATTTTCTCTGGCATGGAACTGGAGAGACAGTTATCTCTGATTTTTATGGGGTAATTGTTATCTTGTTGCAGTAAACTCGGCAGTCAGTGATCAGAACGTATCAGATAGCCCCAGATTGCTACGAGGCAACATTTCACTGGTTTTCTTCTCGGCAAACTAGCCATTACCGGCTTCTTCAATCTTCTAACTCCGCCCTCGCATGACCAGCTGACACCACGTCAACAGGTGGAACCACGCACCCTCTCGGAGCGTGGCCTAACTGATAGCACGTGCCCCGCGCCACGTTCCCTTTCGTGGGGTGACCCGGCCGATAACACGCGCCTCTGCCGCAGGCGTGACCGCAGACGGCGCGTGACGCTGGGCCGTGAGGACCGCGGCGTGAGAGGCAGGGACCGCCTAGCCGGAGACTTCGACGCCGGCCAGTCGGCGGCAGGCTAGCACCGGAGACTGCAGCGGCACAGCGGGCGCTAGCACCGAACGTCGTGCCGCGCCGCGGCGGCGGTGCCAAGAATAGGCTTTCGGACCAGTGCGGAAGGCCGAGTAATTGTCGAGCGGCGCGGGGTGTTTGGAAGTGAAAACGTGTCGTGTGTGAATGAGCGACGATATCGCGCAGTGAATAGCGTCCGGGACGGCGATGAGGAGTCTCAGGGCGGCCTGGATCGCATTGTTCGCGGCGGGACTCTGCTATGCGGACGGTAAGTGCGGGAACTTTCATTTTCGTCACCTTGAATGACAAAGAACACGCCTGATAATGGGCATATTTCCTGTAACAGGCGATGGTAGTGTGCGCAAAGTGCTGAGGTTTATGTGTCGAAATCTTCATGTGGAATAAAGCGAAGTGGTCATGTGTATCGACTTGCCATGTAGGAAGTACCTCAAGTCCAATAACCAAATCCAAGTCCGAACCGAATTTCCGCAAAAAAATCGCAAGGGTTGCGGTAGACTTAACATAACTGTGTATCATTTATGCAAATTTGCATCGGAAAAGGCAACATGTGCGTCCATGGACGATTCCCAAGGACTCTGAGAACTCCGACAACTGAAAGCCCAGGTGACTTCTTGCTGCCCTGAGCAGCCTGAGGGAGAACGCTGACCTTCCCGGCACCGTCCGCAGTGTGCCGCGTGGGAACGCCCGGAGAGCCGTCCAGGTTCGAGCGGGTTCCCGAGAACCTGGAGCCCGGGACCCACGTGCTCGTGTTCGAGGCAGAGCACGTGGAGGAACTGAGAATCCGACCAGTGGCAAAGGTAAGTTTGACGAGATGGGCTGCTTTTTCTCGTTTTTGTGCTCCGAGAAGACACTCCTTCATGTGCTCCTAGCCTTATGTTTTATGCCCTTACTTATATTATGTCTTTAACTTATGTTACCTCCTAAGCTATACCTTATGTGTTTAGCAAGGCCAATGTTTGAGGCCACCGGGACACTCATTACTCCAACCTACGGTGCCTGATGTTGCCAGCATCCGTGTAGCAACGTATAGAAGACGTGTAGCGGTGCCTCTAAAAATTTTGAAATTTTTTATTGGAACTGTTATAGAGTTTTGTGGAGAGAAATAACTTCAAACCGATGCTGACCCTGTCAATTTTGCAAACGCTTCAGCACTCATGATGCTCGCACAGATGAAGGCGACTGTCTAATTTGGATGAACACTCTAGCCAAAATGCCAGAGCAAAAAAATCAGGAGCACAATTCAGAGCATTTTGATTTGTCAGTCGTCGTATTCTGCATTGAACTATAAGTGGTACTTATGGTTTTGGTGGTATTAGTGGTATTAGCGGCACTACACTGAGAACAAATATACTTTTGGTTTCAAAATAGTGAGTATCGTGAAACGCAAGTTTCTCGTTACTGTGCAAGCGTCGCAGCGGTCCTCTTCTTCGTAACGTCCACACTACGTCGTACTTGGGTCACCGACCTCGTCTTCTGCCGGCTTCCTGAGTGGAAGACGCCCCGAGAAAGCCTCGCCGCTGGCATCATACCCAACATGCCCTGCTGACTATGCTATCGCAATCCTTCTCCTTTTTGCGACGGGCGGCGCCGTGCCTTTTTCACCCGAATGAGGCAATACGTTTCACGTCGCAAAGGCTTCCGTGGTCGTAGCTGCCGCACGAAAGAAAGGAGAGGAATTCGTATCGGCTAACAGCTTTGACGCGTTCGTTAGACATGCTCCTTGTTGTGTTTCTGATGCCATGTCTTCCTGGCGTCAATTAATGTCATTGTCTCTCGAATACAATACAATACAATACAGCACATTACAATGCAGGTGGAAAGTGTCAGACTCCGTTTCAACCGCACGGGTTCTTAATCCGCGAGCTGCGACTGGCGTGAGCTCGATACCCATCGTGCCCCATCGCCCCAGGACGAGGACTTCACCGACTTCTTCCGGCCCGTGCTGGTGACCAACGACACTGGCGGCGTGGTGGTGGCGCGGCCGCTGACGTCACTGGTGCGCCGCAGCCAGCCGGTCTCCGTCGTCAAGTTCCGCGTCATCTGCGAGAGCTCGCCGCCGTTTGAGGTAAGCGTCCGAGGCCTTGGGTCGGCGGGATCGCGGATTTGTGGGTCGGCAGGTCGGTGGGTCGGTGGGTCGCGCGTCCTCTGTCGTCTGCGACAGCTCGCCACTGTTTGAGGTGAGCGGCCGAGGCCGTGGGTCGGCGGCACGGTGGGTCGACGGTCGCTGAGCCAGCGATTTGGTTGGATAGCTAGTGGGTGGGTTTGCGAGTTTGTGGGCTGGTGGTTTTTTTGGACGGCGCGTCGGTGGGGTGATGGTTGGTAGAATGGCGAGTCCATGGGGCGGTGGGTCGGTTGGCTGTTGGGCCGGTGGGACGGTGGGTTGGTAGTACGGCGGGTCGGTGGGTTGTCGCGTGGAGAGACAGCTGGCAGCACGGCTGCTGAACGTTAGCAGATCGTCTGGCAGCCCGCGCCGCCAGGGTAATGTATCGTTTGACGTGAAACAAATTGAGCATTTGGCGGCTAATGAGAATCAATCAATCTAGAATTAATTATTATCAAGACGGTAATAATAACTGATATGTGCGTATTTACGTTAAACTGAACTACACGAACCGATAGTGATCTACAGAGACAAGAAACAGAGTGTGAAAACTGAGCGCGCAGTTTCATTTGTCAGTAGGTGGATGTTTCCAGAGCTGTTTTCACATGGTAAATTGAGGAATCGTTTTAATGTTCGCGATAACTACTTATGAGTCGTTAAGCAAGATTGGTCGCTTTGTGTTCCTCGTAATCAGTGACGTTGTTCAGGTGGGAAATTCCAACAGGTGCTATAGCCTTGAGCCTAAAGCGGACTCAATGCTCTGGTTTGTTCCCGGCGCGAGTATAAAATTCACGACTTCTCCTTTCCGCTTATTGTTTGTGTTTTGAAGGGCACTGCCTGCAAGGCCTGCAGTGTCCAATTTGATGCGAATTTCGACAGGTTTCTATTTGCTTGGCCGATGTTTCGTTCTTAAATCGCCTAATATGCACATCACCACTCAGATAAAGACATCGTTTGCTTTTTGGAACGTCATCACGCAATGCCATTGCAAACTATCTGTGTTCCCATAGCAGTCATTATTGGGTAAGGAAAGCTGATGTACGGCCCTCACGATCAGTGAAAAGGACCACTTTAGATTTCGCTATGAGAAAAACTGCTGCGTTTACCTGTTTTCAGAATAAAAATATACTGCGAGGATATGTTGGACCCAAGTAAGCAGATCTTTATCAGAACGTTAAAATGATTTGTTTTGTCATGAAATCCCTACATAAGCTTTGTCAAGAGACATAAGTTAAGCAGGTCTGTATCAGTGCCGGACACGTTTACGGACTTGGGTGATTTAAAGTAATCAGATATTCATCTCTAGTGGTCCCGTGCCATAACAACTCTCCTGCTTATGAGGGAAACTATTTAACTCTATTTCCGTATCCATAACGCTTGGACACATAGCGGTATGAGGGGGCCTATTCGTCCCCCCCCCCCGAGATCTGGAGATTAACCCGTCCGACCTGACCGGAACAAATGGGAATTGTTCTGCCAGGACGTAAACGATATTTTCATCAGAGTTTTAATTATTTAGATAACTTAACATAAAAATAAAAATCATTTGAAATTCTGGACAAGATGGATACAAAAAGCGAATAATTCAGAAAGGGGCATTTTTTGCTTGTTATACATTCGACGTTTATGTACCAATTTCCATGCAATTGACATGAATGGAGAGCTAATCTTTTCAGGGATTGAAAAGGGAGGTATATTTTCTAACTGAATTAACCCTAAAGTTAAATATCCGTTTTAGCTTGCACTAGTCATTTCATACTTAAGAAGAACAAATTGCACTCCAATGTTTGTACAGTTTTGGCACGTACGGCGTCAGGGACATCAAAAAGGGAAACTGTCATGGTCGCATTTTCATCCGAACAGCTTTTGACCTTTACCACAAATAACTCCAGATGATCAGGGTCACAGAAAAAGACATTGGGTTTATTCCCTAGTGTTTTAAAACAATTCCAGTCCCTTGGATGAACTGTTGTCCTCAGTGTCCCGTTTACGACAATCGCGAGGACATTTTAGATCATAGCTCTGCGACCTGATATGATGTCAACCTTGAACTTGAAACACAGTCAGGACATACTGCCCTAAGTCGTATTTTTTTCTTGCGTCTCATTTTGAAAGCAAGCACAAAAACAACCTATAGAATCAAAATTTAAACAATGACGTTGACCTAATCATTCAAAAACGAGCAAGAAATATGTGTTTACTCAGCTATATACCCATGCACTCATGAAAAGTTTTAAATTCAACCTTAAAAACACTGTTTTTAGCAGGTATTTCTCTGTTACGATTTACAGTGAAAAAAGGCTGAGGATCTAGATAGTAGAAGTCGCATTGTTTCATGAAGCCGCTCTAAAAATTTTCCACGCGCATTTTTTTTCTACGTTTACGTTTCTTTTACTTCCATCAATGTCAAAAGGATTTGAAGTCCCCCCGCAAAAAATCGGCCTGGTTCCACCCCGGGAAAAAATAAAACGGAAAATTCGACATAATACGTAGAAAGAATACATAGTAAAAGCTGCAATGTTTCGTGAAGCTTCGGTAAAACCTCTGGAAATGGGGGGTCGAAAAAGACAACGGAGGGGGGCTCCGAAGTTTCTCTCCCTTCCTTTCGATACGGGAGTGGGGTTAAAAAAGGATTAGTTGGTCCAAGCGCGTTGTGAATAAAGTCTAAGCATAAGACAAAGCTATCTGTTGCATTTGCAATTTCATCTCTCCACAGACAGCTATTTCATTTCATGCCTGGAGTGCCTTTTTATGGGGAAAATGTGCACTGGGGAAGTTTCATAGAAACTGAAATCCAATTCGCTTTATCAGGCGGTGCATGAATTGGGACAGAGATCCTCTCTGGCATTGTTTGCGTCCCCAAGAAGATACACCTCGCTACCGTGGATCCTTCCATGAGCCTCCTCGCTGGTCAGAATTCGGCTTTGTTGTCTCGCACCCCTGCTAGTGTGCGACGACTTCCTACGAATGTGACGTATATTTATTATCTCGTTACTCGCTATTCCCCTGTCGGCTGCTATGGGCTGCATGGATTTATGAACAAGACAACTAGACTACATGTTACGTTCTAAGCTCCAACCCGGGTTATATACGTCGGATTTTGCAGCGCCATTACCAGCGGGGCACGGGATAGTTCTTTCTCAAGGAGGCCACGTAATTTCCGACGCATTGCTTTGCTTTCAAATGCCGCCATCACACGCGTCTCGTTATCACCACCCCCAGTCGCTTTATCGTGACCCTGAGGACCTCAAGTGCCGTCCGCACCACTATCAGCCCATCCGGCCGACAAGAGACAATGCGTCCGCAGCTGCGACGCGCTGCGGTAGCGGTAGACGCTGCGGTCTCGCCTGAACATGGCGGCCTTCGCAGCTTCCTCGGCCGAGTCGCCGCTGCCTCCCCAAGGCCGGAGACGGAGCTCCCTCTCTAATGGCCTCCTGGCGTGCCGTTCTTTGCCCGGCTTCGCTCGGAAGATCGGAGCTTCGCTGACCCGCCGTCACGTGGCTCCCATCGGCGTCGCCTGCAAGTGTCACGTGACCTGGCTCCGATAGCCCGGAATAGCACGTGACCGGACCTATCGCCTCAGGGTGAAAGCGACCTTGGGCCGGTTGGCGGAGTCACGACTGTCGCTCAGCTTGTCGACACGTGAAACCGGGCGACGCCGGGGCGATGCGCTGGCGGTGGTTGGCGACCTCGTTCCTTTAGTTTTCCGTGTTTCGGAAATTGGTGGTGAAACGGCGACGTGGTGGGGCACGCCGACGTGAAGTATTGTTCACGTGCCTGACACTGTTTTAGTCATTCAACACATTGATCACTAGTCATTGCTTGTCTTTTGTGCTTCATAGGTTCATCGGTTTATATACTGTCCATCACACTCAGAGAACAAAGTATGTTCCAATACCAAAGTCTTCCTCTTCGTATCCCGTTGCAGGCTAGCTTTACCTTGGCTAGACCGAGGCAAGAAGGTTAATCATGGCTGGAATTAAGTAGTGAACCCTCAAACATGGAGGTAATTTTGCTGGTAAGCTACATTCACTAGATATTCACACACGACCAACCGTGGCAAACATCCCATAAATACGTCCTGAGCAACAATGACCACCACGCCAACGCCACGGAGGCGCCGCGACTCCGTCCCGAGCTCTGCGGGTCGTCACGGCGTCGCGCGTCACGCCGCGCGGCTCCTCCCGTCACGGCCGGCCGCCGTGCAGCGTGCACGCCGTGCACGCCGGCCGTTGACTCGGTGCACCGGCCGACGGTAACGATTTGGGCATGTTCCGTGACGGCTGCGGCTCGGGTGTTCGACTGGGGCCGCCGGCTGCCCGCACCGACGCCGGCCGCGAGGCAGCCCGCAGCCGGCGGCCGATCTTCTTGGAGGAGGTGCCCTCGGCATAAGAGCCACGTGTTTGTTTGTTTGTTGTGAGTTAGGAAGCACGGCCTCGTGGGCTCAAGCGTCCGTGTCTTGAGTCAAGTTCTGTGTCGCGTTGGGCGGCAGTCAGTTGTCTGAGAAAGCCACGTGTGTTGTTCTGGTTTGTTGGTGCTTACCGCCCGAGCGTGTCTGATGGTGAGAAGATATTGGCGCATGCAAAATGCGTTAAACTCGGCAAATATGTCCAAGAAATGCCAGAGCGTGGAAGTGTAAACATTTGCTAAAAGTTGGTAGGGTACCCTTTCCGGCAATCCTTTAGAAGCGCACGCCATAAACCAAGCACACTGGATGACACATATACGGCGCGCGTGGCAAAAGGAGACGTCAGCTGTTGCAAGAAACTACAACATTATGCACTGGAGCTCCAAGTCGTAGATCACCTACTATTCGCTCTTGTTTTACACAGTAGGTTAGGTTAGGTTAGGTTAGGTTCGGTTAGGTTAGGTAAGGTTAGGTTAGGTTAGGTTAGGTTAGGTTAGGTTAGCGAATAGTAGGTGATCCACGACCCTGGAGCTCCGGTGCATAATGTTGTTGTTTCTTGCAACAGCTGACGTCTCCTTTTGCCACGCGCGCCGTATATGTGTCATCCAGTGTGCTTGGTTTATGGCGCGCGCTTCTAAAGGATTACCACCCTTTCCACCCTGGGCTGCTACTCCCATGCTGATGCGTTTATATCCCATTATTTAACCAAGCTCACGAACTTTCGAGGAAGAATGACGCTGAAGGTTAATCGAACTCGCCAAAAAGATAGAAAAGAGTACATGAACCCTGCCACACAATCTCCTCGCAGCTTGAAGGCACCAGGTGAGTCGTTCCATCCTCACCAATATCAGTTACACCGCCAGTTTAATGGTGCGTTCATCACTGGGAAGGGAGCAGCTGGGAGCCAACAGGTGGTCTACGGGGCCCGCGCTGCGTGATTGTGAGCGATGGTGACCGATTGTGCGCCGATTAGAGTGTCTGACACCTTCCTTGGCTTGGCTTGGCTTCGGCGGTTGGCAGTTTCGGTTTCCTGTGTCGAGTGCGTGTCAAGAGCTCCCTTTGGGAATCCTCGGGAAGTGTTCCGACATTACGCGAGAAAAAGCTCTGGAAGATGACGGGTGATTGATTTCGCCGTCAAATGGACAGTTTCCCTCAAATTAGCACTTTGCGCTTGCTTTTGTCAATTATAGGCTATTTTAGCGTTTTTTTGGGGGGGCTAGAAAAGGTCCAGAAGAGTTTTTGTCACATTAAACGCAGAGGCCAAGAGAGTTGTCGGAGAACTTTTTAATTACCTCATAACCCATTGTTTGTAATCATGCTGTCATTGTCTTCGACTGACACAATGAATATCTTCATGTGTTAGTTATCATCTTGGAATATTTTGACAGAAGTTGCAAAATGAAGAAGATGTGTATATCTGACGGTAGCAACTACGTCATAGTGCATTGGTTTTGTGTTTGGCTGCATATTGTCGTAGAACAGAAAAAGTTTTAAAATTTATTCGTAACTGCAATCGGGTATCTTCATTGGGCTGCGTGTAACGTTTTTGTTCTCTGCCTTGAAAAAGGCCAGTTTGTTCATGATTCATGATGAAGCTGTTTCTAAACTTACACTATCGGAGGGACAGTACCATCCACGAACATCCTGCTCCCCGTTTTCCAGTGCGCCGAGTGAGCACCAAGCTCAGCGCCGGCCCACCATGCCATGGGTTCAGCCCAGTCCTGATGACCCGTGTGACGGCACGCACCCCTCCCTCTCTCCTTCCGCTCTGTACCCCAATCACGTGCGGCACTCGACGATGATCGCACGTGGCGCCGAGCGGCGATGGGACTCACGGGCGAGGCTGTCAGTCGTGACAGCTGAGCGCCACTTTCACTGGCAGCTTCTCCCGGCAGAACATTACTGGCGATTGCCTCTACACGGGGCTTGATGCGATCTGTACCCGGTAGTGGTGGCTATGGCGGAGGGGATCATTCTCCGGGGTATGAACGGGTAGCTAAGCATTCAGAGATGCTGGTGGTGATGGCGACTCTGTGTGATTTTAAAAATGATGGTGTCTGAAATGACCGATAGTTCATATAAAATATTGACAGTTTACAGCTAAGATATGATCGAAAGCGGGCGTTTCTCATAGTTTATTTACCGGCCAAATCTAGGTGTTGATGTATAATTATGCGTTTTCTTACTTCTGCTTGTCAAATGGCTTCTGCTTTGTTCATTGAACGCGTATAACTACTTTTAAACTGTTCCATCCCTATATAAATGCTTCCAAGTGCACCCAGTCCGTCCAATTCTGAATATTGGCAATGCTCCTACAGGATTCCACACAGTGTTGCGTAAGAATTCCCGTGGCAGCCTTAAAATCTACAGAGAGCCGTGACGGCACGCTCTCACGCAGGGTCAGAGGTCTCCCGTTTCAATCCCAGGATTCCCGTAACTGCCGTCCATCTCCCGTTCAACGCCCGGTCACCAATTTTCTGCCGCACTGGGCGCCGGAGATCGGTCTTCGTTCAGACGAAAGCTGCGCAGTCATCCCCCGGCGTCGGCTTGGCCGTCACTCTTCCACGTCTGTGAACGTATTATGCATGTATAAATGTTGCTGTCACTGTGTCTACACCATTTTTCAAGGAAAAGCAGTGATCAAACGACTGAACTTTTGAATCTTCTTCATAATCCCCATTGTTTTTTTCCAACGTGAAATTTTTGTCCGAAATATATGCGGGTTAACGCAGTATGAGTACTAGCCAGCCATGCAAAAGAAAACGAGGACGGATAATGAAATTCAAAGAATACCCCACGCATCAACAAGCTGTCGATATTCTATCCTGCCTTCGTCAGGATCCTATCGTCCCGTCCAAAGCCTGCTGCCAACAGGAGCCGCTGCTGCCTGAGGCGGTTTACCGGCCGGATGAAGCAGGCAGCTGTTCTGCGGCCGGCTGGGGCGTACAAACGTGCCTGGTGGGGTCACAGGTCACCGAGCACCGTCTCGGCTCAGTGGCAGCGACTGCTCACTTCCGGTTTTCTGCTCCCCGCTCACGCCTAGCGGTCCGAGCGCACTGACAGGTCTACGGACTGCAGTCTGACGCAGAATCAGCGCACAACACTCGCACTTTGTCACGCGCTGGTGGGACTTTATGAGGATGAAACAGCGACCACGAAATCGCAGTACTACGGCTGGAGGTCTTTGGGGGCCGAGAGGACTGGTCTTGTCTCAGATTTTACATTGAGTTTATGACGATGGGTTGGAAAATGGTCTTAAATGGTATTCGGACGCTTTATTTCATTTTTCTTTTTTTTTGAAAGTCCAGCCATGTACGAAGATGATATGTATGATGATGATATAGGATAGTGAAATGATCATTTCCGAATGGTACAGTCTTAACCTATGGCGGCCTATGATGCGCCACCATTGCGATATTGATGTGACGTGGGCAAGTACGCCATGTTTGTCGTACTTTCCAACGTGTCTTGAATAGATGTAGGTACTGGAAGCGTATAAAAGGCCGAGGCTTATAGACCCAAAAGCGACAACAGTGTTGCCGTCGGCGGCTCAGGTGAACCTTCACATGATCCCTTAATTCCGGACATTCTTCTGCCGGCTCATTTGACCTCAACGGCATGTTTTCCACGTGTTTGTCCAGCCCAGACTGCGCCGGCGGCGTCTGCGGCGTCCGTCCGCTCGAGACGACGAACCAATCAGGTCTGTGGAGCGTGGGAGGCGCGCCGCGGTGGACTTTCTCGAAGCGCCGCCGCCTCGCGCGGCGACTCGGCCTTGAAAGCCACCGAGCCTGCACGAGCCGCTGCGTTAACGTCTGGGAAAGACGCGTCCGCATGCGGGTCGCTCACCTCGCGTGGGTAAAGTGGGTGCGCTCGGCGGGCGGCCATTCAAGATGGGATTTGCCACGCCGCGCGCCGGGAGCAGCCCCGTCGTTTGGCTCTGGGTTGTCGGGAGTGATTTATGTCGTTAATTGTGGTCATTTTCCCCTCCCCCAGTTCAGTTCTGCTCTGCGCGTTCACGTGATCTTACCCGTCCCTGTGCTTCTGAGTAGTGCGAGATGTCTGATTTATTGTTCTCAGCGTACGGGTGCGTAAACATGTGGTGTAGGTTCCAGCCAAAAGGCCTGTTTATCACATTCATATCTAATAATGAACGTCATCCGAATGATTTCTTGGGCAAGGCAACTCTTCAGTGTCAATGACTATCTCACGGATAATTCACGGGAAACGACAGACGAGACGTGGTTACCGAACACATCCTCCCTTGCCTGCTATCCAGAGAGAGTAAAGAGTGTGAAGAAGTAGGAAGAATAGATCACAGCCAAGACTGCGCGATCCATTTGATGACGGCTTCGTTCGTAGTCCACAGTGAACAATGGAGCAGAGACCTCATCACCCCCGCCCCCCCCCTGTGCCGGGCGCGCCACCATCCTGGCACGCGCTGTGAACACAGCGTGCGTGCAAATGTTTGCCGTGCGCCGCCCGTGACGGGAAATCACTATCTGTCGCGAGACACGACAGCGGGGCTGGCCGGCACCCCTTCCGGCCGGCCGGTCCCGGCGGGGACCGTTCCGCCCTGCAGCCGCGAACGCCGGCGTCCGCTGTCACGCCCGACTGGAGCCGACGAAACGCTAAAGAGCGCTATTGTTCTGCGGCCGCGGTGGAGTGAGACAGGTCTGCCGACGCTCCGGCAGGGCTCTGACGTCACTGCTTCCGTGGGCGGATGTACGGGCCCTGGCGTTGACGAGGTCTTTGGTTGGGTTTGAGTGGCGCAGTGACGCGCAAGAGAAAGTACTTCCTCTTCTCTGTGGTCCTGCGTCCGAACTTGCTGCTGAAATGACTTCAAAGGCCCAGATAGTAATAGAGCACGTGGAGTAGTGGAAGGAGCTGACCACACGAGAACACATTGTCCGATCCCTTTGACCAAAGATATCACAGTTCTGTTTAGTGTACTGTCTCTGATCCCGTAGATTATGATGTAATTGAAAATAGCATTATTGGTGATTGAAATGCTCAGCACGAGACCGTTATAATGGAGTTTCCTTGTCGCTTGGATAACACTGCCACCTTTAAAACCATCTGAAGACAAGAGCATCCCGCAAGATAGAGCACTGCTTTCCGTAGCTTCCCTCTCTAAAATAAACAACGGCAGCTCTCCTTCGCCATACACATTGCCTATTTTGCACTACGTTTCGTCACAACGCGTAGACATCTCGACACGACCCCAGAGTGCCTAAAGCAGCAATCACGTGCAAACGTGGGCGTCACGGAGGAGGCTTTAAAGCTTTCCATGTGGCGTAATGTGCGTGACGGGTGACGTGAGGGCAGGAAACGAGGTGTAACGACCGTCTCTGACATTGGGGCAGCCGACCTCCAGTTGAACTTTGCCGGAAAACCCGCCGAGATGCTTGTGGCCAAGTTGCCAACCCACCATTACGTCACATTATCGCATAGTCCGCAGGAAAACGTCACACGGGTTGAACAAACATAAAATGCAGAAGAAACCCTTTTAAAAGAAAATGTGGAGCTACGGCAAACATTCAGATTATTCTGTATGTGATACAACGTAATTCGTGACGCTGGTGGCTCTTTGGCGCACCGGAGGTTATGCCTGCATCATGCAAGGAACCAAATAACAAAACATACGCCCATTCAGCTGTCGTAAGGGCACAATAAACGGCAACCAATGTCGGAAATTTAGGCACAGATATCTTGCTTGCATTCAGAACATACGACGTAAGACGCAGATAGCGCGGGAAGCAATTGGCCCAACCTTCCACAGGAAGGCTCAGTGGCAATTCAAAGCTTGACCCGATAAATGTAACGTGGTTTCGTTGGCCATGGACGGTATGCCATGTATTTCGTTGGCCGCGGTAATGTAGTTATGAGGCTCGTCGACTCTGATGCGTGCTGTTACCTCCATGTTGACTATTGACATGTGACCAGCCGTTGCAGCGGCGACAACAAACGACAGAGCAATCGCGGGAAAACACCACAGCGAGACAAACCGACTCGCTAAACTCGCAACGGCTATAGCTCAGGAAATGCTGATAAGCCATGAAACCCTTCCGGAGTTGCGGGGACTCTGTATCAATTAACGGACCGCAGGCCGCGCCAGCGCCTGATTCGTGCGTTTTGCAAGTGCGCCACGCGGCGCGGCGCGTTTCCGCGGTCGTTCCTGCGGCTCTTTTTCCCGCACGAGGTCTTTCCCAACGCACGCCGGGGCGTTCCGGGGCGTGCAGCCAACAGGCGGGTCGTAATATGTGTTTACCAGCAGCTGCTCAGTTAGCCACGGCTGCCGGCACCCGTACGCCATGATGGCTCCCGCTGCCATGTGGTTCGCCTGCTAAAACTAATGCATCCCGTTTTGCAAAATACTGCAGCAAGGTTAAGCATGGTCGCTCGTAAACGTTTCGTGACTCTGTGACGCGATACCCGTGACTTTTCGTAGCTGGATCATGGATGGGCAGCTTTGGAGAGGGATTCATCGCAGCGGCAGCGCCACTTGTTCAGGACAGCGAGGGCGAGCTTCTTTGAGTCCTTTATTTCAGCGTCGTCATTTGGATCATGTTCAGTTTTCTCCAAGGTATGGGATGCAGCTGCTCCAGCTGTTCCCCGGGCGCGGTCATTGGATTCGCGGTCATATTTTCCGATTCTCTGATACGAAGGATGTCATTTTAACCAGTGGCGTAACAGATGAAAGCATGTTTCTCGGCTATCTACAAGATAATCCAGTTTACCTGGTACTTGGGGTGATTGCTTATTTTGGTGCAATGCGTTAGAGAAAATTAGTGAATGAGATCTGGGGTCACCTTTTAAAATGCTCAAAATCAATTCTCAATTTACAAATGAAACTGAAGCTGCCAATCACTGAGCGCCGGATCGGCCATGAAACCAGCCACTCTGAGCTGGGAAGCCGCACTCTGCCCCGCCCCGAGTGTTCCCCTTTCCAGCCGCGTTAACCTCGGTCCCCTTTCAGGGCTCAGATTCGCTGCTGGTCACCTTGTACATAGAGGATGTCAACGATCACCCTCCGGAGTTCGTCGGCGGCCCGTACCGGGTCACCGTCGACGAGCTCACCCCGAAAAGGTGACGCACACCAGCGGTCTGCTTGTCGGAATGTGTCCGTTGTGTGAGAAATGAGGGCGCACCACCTAAATGTCGAGTTAGTTGCGTACTATTTTCGAACATAATTTCAGTGTTAAAGACAATGTGCTGAAATAACTATTGCTTGACTGACACATTTAACAGTGGGCTGTAATGCATAACAGAGTGCATTGAAATTACTAACCTTAACTTTTTTCTACAGCACGTGATTATTCCTTTGGCCTTCTCGTGCACAGGAATGGTCATTTACGACGGCGTCATGGCCAAGGACAAGGATAAGGCAAACACAGCCAACAGCGACATCTACTATTGGATATCGAGCGGCAACGAAAACCTGAAGTTCAGTTTGTCTCCGTTGCCGAGAGGCGGCGCTGCTGTTGTGCTCGAGAAGCCGTTTGATTTCGAAAACGGAGACAGGGAAATGAATCTCACGATAACAGCTTCGGTGAGTCAATATGGAGCTGCAGAGCGGTCAGAATACTGTGGTTTCTTTTTTATTCCTGGATGATTTTTTGTTTGCGTATTGCGATGCAAAATAGCAACAATATATGTTTTTAGCCCCTTATCGATTCTTCGGTTTCATCTTTGCTTCGGTAGATATAACTTGTATGACTGAATTTCATCACATAAAATGTCTGTGGATGCCACATAAGCCAGAAGAACCAGTAAAAGTGTCGGGTAGATTGCCATCGGTAAAAGACCTGGTCAGACTGCGAACGGATATCGTTTTCCCTACCACTTCCGTCAACAACCGTTTCAACACGCACCTGAACTGGGAGGCCGTTCGAACCGCTGAGCCTCTCTGGGCTGGTCCGTTGCAGGACCGCGGGGCGCCGGCGCGACTCAGCCGGACTCAGCTGACTGTGGAGGTCAGGGACGGCGACGACCAGCCGCCGGTCTTCACTGCTGCCATCTACCGGGCAACGGTGACAGAGTATCCAGGACCAGAGGTGGGTCAACACTGCTGCCATCTACCGGGCAACGGTGACAGAGTATCCAGGACCAGAGGTGGGTCAACACTGCAGCCGTCTACCGCGCGACGGTGACAGAGTATCCAGGACCAGAGGTGGGTCAACACTGCAGCCGTCTACCGCGCGACGGTGACAGAGTGTCCAGGACCAGAGGTGGGTCAACACTGCAGCCGTCTACCGCGCGACGGTGACAGAGTATCCAGGACCAGAGGTGGGTCAACACTGCAACCGTCTACCGCGCGACGGTGACAGAGTATCCAGGACCAGAGGTGGGTCAACACTGCAGCCGTCTACCGCGCGACGGTGACAGAGTATCCAGGACCAGAGGTGGGTCAACACTGCTGCCATCTACCGGGCAACGGTGACAGAGTATCCAGGACCTGAGGTGGGTAAACACTGCTGCCGTCTACCGCGCGACGGTGACAGAGTATCCAGGACCAGAGGTGGGTCAACACTGCAGCCGTCTACCGCGCGACGGTGACAGAGTATCCAGGACCAGAGGTGGGTCAACACTGCTGCCGTCTACCGCGCGACGGTGACAGAGTATCCAGGACCAGAGATGGGTAAACACTGCTGCCGTCTACCGCGCGACGCTGACAGAGTATCCAGGACCAGAGGTGGGTCAACACTGCTGCCGTCTACCGCGCGACGGTGACAGAGTATCCAGGACCAGAGGTGGGTCAACACTGCAGCCGTCTACCGCGCGACGGTGACAGAGTATCCAGGACCAGAGGTGGGTCAACACTGCAGCCGTCTACCGCGCGACGGTGACAGAGTATCCAGGACCAGAGGTGGGTCAACACTGCAGCCGTCTACCGCGCGACGGTGACAGAGTATCCAGGACCAGAGGTGGGTCAACACTGCAACCGTCTACCGCGCGACGGTGACAGAGTATCCAGGACCAGAGGTGGGTCAACACTGCAGCCGTCTACCGCGCGACGGTGACAGAGTATCCAGGACCAGAGGTGGGTCAACACTGCTGCCGTCTACCGGGCAACGGTGACAGAGTATCCAGGACCTGAGGTGGGTCAACACTGCTGCCGTCTACCGCGCGACGGTGACAGAGTATCCAGGACCAGAGGTGGGTAAACACTGCTGCCGTCTACCGCGCGACGGTGACAGAGTATCCAGGACCAGAGGTGGGTCAACACTGCTGCCGTCTACCGGGCGACGGTGACAGAGTATCCAGGACCAGAGGTGGGTAAACACTGCTGCCGTCTACCGCGCGACGGTGACAGAGTATCCAGGACCAGAGGTGGGTCAACACTGCAGCCGTCTACCGGGCAACGGTGACAGAGTATCCAGGACCAGAGGTGGGTCAACACTGCTGCCGTCTACCGGGCGACGGTGACAGAGTATCCAGGACCAGAGGTGGGTCAACACTGCTGCCGTCTACCGCGCGACGGTGACAGAGTATCCAGGACCAGAGGTGGGTCAACACTGCTGCCATCTACCGGGCGACGGTGACAGAGTATCCAGGACGCGAGGTGGATGCACAGTGGTGTTGTCATAGATAGGTGCACGCTGCTGCCATCTACAAGGCGGTGACAGAATATCCAGGACCTAAGGAGGGTATATAGTGATGCCATCTATCGAACGACGGTGACAGTATCCTGGACCAGAGCTGTGCATCCACTGCTGCCATCTACTGGACATTTACAGAACCACTTGACGGCAGAAATGAGGATTCTGATTCGCGGAACTCGAATAGATTCGAAAAGATTCGAATCTTGCGAGTCTTCGAATCATGAAAATAAAGATGCGAATGATGAAAATCAGGATTCGAATCCTAAAAACCATTGTCTTATCCATAAAGACATCATGCATATATCCAAATAATTGCACTGAAATGTGCTTTGGGCTCAAATACTCACCAAATAAACTAAATGTAACGCGCATATGTCTTCGCTGCATCGGACTGAGTCGCCCGTCCTTACATACTGTTGGTTAATGCCGGACTCAACTGCTGTGGTTACGGCTTTTGCTCCGCCACCATCATGTTTCGCCGGTCTGCTGTGGTGGCCAAAGCAAGGCAGCCTTTTTGGTGACTGAAAGAGTAAACGTTTGGTTGCCATCAGGGGATCAGGGGAGCACATCCCTACTCCCCAAATCCCCAGAAGTTAATTTATCGGACCAATTCCCTGCGGTTGGGCATATTTTTTGCTTCCATTGTGACGGCTGGGTTTGCAAGCGATGAAAAATGATGCGTTTGTTATGTACAGAAGCCTTCCACTGAACGTGTTGAATCCGAACCCGAGCGAGTAGAAGGTGGTCAATGGGGCCAGTCACTGCCGGATTAAACCTGTATCTATGTACTGAAGTTTTCCTCTGCAGGGATTTCATGCTCAGCAAGATTATTGGCTTGTTGACAGGTCAGATATCTATTTTACGCACAAAGAAGCATTCAGGAGAAAGGTCGCAGAACCATGCCTACCTTTTCATATACTCCCCCATACCTCATCAAAAACCAAAACTTCGACATCAACACAGATTGGTGCCAATGGCTCCCTCCGTTTTTTTTCGGCCGAGTTAGAAATGCGCCTCTGACAGAAGTATTGAGAACACTCAACCAAAAAAACAATGGCATCGATATCGACTTAAAAATGGAAACTACGTGACGTTAAAAATTTCGAGATTTCTAGACGAAGATTAGAACACATTCGAATCTATTCGAATCTCGAATCCGAATCCGAATCCAAATCCACCCATCCTAGGATTCGAATCCCAAAATGCATGCGAATCCTCAGCTCTAATGGCAATCCCCACCACGACCGAAAGCGTTAGCTGTTCGAATTTTGCAAAGCTGTGGACATACTACGAACAACCATCGAGACGCTTGGCGCGTTTCTGCGTTTCAGATGCGCTCGCTGCAGTTGCTGGTTCGCACTACGCCGCCCATCCTGGCGTACGACGGCGATCTGGCAATCGATCAGCAGCTGAGCTACCAGATCCGATCTGGCAACAGCGGACAACACTTCAGCATGGACGCCGCCACGGGCGCTCTGACCCTGGTCAAAACGCTGGACAGGGAACAGCTGGACGATGTACGTGCTGGTGAAAAGTCGGAGAATTTGAGTTTGAGAAGTGTTCTAGACATCACACCAGATGTCGTTGGTATGATTAAACCCACTGGCGAATCTGGGGGGCATCTCGGCCATGTCCCTCGCCCAGTCATGATAAGTGAGCGGGGCAAAAAGCTTTTCGACTGCCCTCAAAAAGCACATGGCTGTTACTACACAACCAGAACTCGAAGTCGCTGGACACTTCGAGCCCGCGACCAGCGTCTTTAAGCCCCCTCCCCCCGCCGGTCGCCGACTCGCTGACCTACCATCCATACCCAGCAAATTCTGGCTTGCCCCCTCCCGAAGCAAATCGCTTGATCCGCCCCTAATTAAACCCTCTACTTAGATGTGGCTTGGGCCAGGGGCGCAGCCAGGATTCTCTAGGAGGGGGCTCGGAGCCCAGTGTAATTTGGAATCAAACGAGAACCGCAAGCTGGGAAGACGATGTGCAACGGTTTTCACAAAAATGCCCGCCTAAGGAGGGGGCCTGGGCCCCCGCCCCCCCCCCCAGCTTTGGCTGCGCCAGTGCTTTAGGATTCACAGCATTTAGCTGTCGCTAACTAACGTCATGTTCCATGGTGCAGTGACAGCCCTTGAGCATTTAGTTCGAGTCTGTCTTAGCAGCGGGATCCAGTGAGGCAAGAATCTCGTCGCTCAGTCTGGGTTGCCGTAGTGATTCTGATTTACATTTGTTCTTTTTAGACGATATTTACGAATCATTTCGCTTATTATTTTTTCCAGTGATCTCGAACCATTTCTTGCTGTATTTCCGTTCGTAACGATAATGTGAACTACCACTGCTACTATTTTGTGGCGATGCAGAATCCTGCTACCTAAGCAACAGCCATTGCGAAAACCAGAAGTGAGCACTTGAAACACAGAGGTCCACAAAAACGACAGGCGCCGACGGTGAACTTACAGTGAGCTGCTCCGTTTTCGCCCCCAGGACCTGATCACGCTGACGATCGAAGCGTGGCAGACGGACGACAGGTTCAAGTCTGCCCGCGCCGCTGTCCACATCACCGTCACCGACCTCAACGACAACCGGCCCGACTTCCTGGTGGACCGCTACAACATCAGCATCATCGAGAACCTGCTGAGAGGCTTCAGCATCGTCCAGGTCCGCGCCACCGACGCCGATAAGGTGAGTGGATAGTTGATGGACAGGCGGAATCTTTGCTCTATCGAAGTCCTAGACTGTGATATGGAGAGTTTGTGCAAACGTTGCGCTATCATATGTTAATCAGAAAGCTGGAGAATTCCTCAATAGAACGATGCATTTGGTAAGTTATGTGAGGTCACTCCACGGGGAACTCTTTTGACTAATTCCACTTTCGATTCGATTTGGATAGATTATCTTCCATGCAGTTTTCATTGTACTGGTTTATCATCTTCTCCACTTTGTTACCGAATTTCAAGCATATGTGTTGAAGATACATATTCATGCATAACGTTTAAAAACAGATTGTCTTTTATGCGTTTTCTTCAAATTGCTAACTTTTCCCAGGGAGACAACGCAAACTTCACCTATAGCTTAGACGACCCCTCCGGAGCGTTTGGACTCGACCCGACGACGGGATGGCTTACGGTGGCGGATCAGTCCAAGTTAGACCGGGAGGAGCGGTCACAGCTGAAGCTGGATATCTACGCCGACGAACTAACGCCGAACGTGCTCAGGTGGGGTTGTCGTGGCGTTTACCCTTTGGTTATGCACGGCATCGTCCAGCAGATCCAGACTCCGTGCAGGCTGATATTCAAGAAACGATGCGCATTTCGTAAGAGACATATTCAAGCGATCTGACTTATAACGACACTGGTGTTGCCAACACATAGGTTCGTAGGAAATATAAACTAAATGTTTTTTATTGCATTGTAAAGTATTGTTCTGAATTTCTCCCGTCTTATCTTTAGTACGGACAATGTCTGTTGATAATTTACCAAATAGCCGACGTCACTGATGCAACAAACGTGCATAATTAGGCCTTAAAACAGCGTCGGCACCAAGCACTGTAAAAAACGTATGAATACACAATACAATGCAACACATTTCTTCAGGAGGCAATCCAGGTCGTTCACCAGGGTCATCATCAACCTGCTCGACTCGAATGACAACAACCCGAAGTTTTTGCCGACCAACACGTACCAGTTTGTGGTTGACGGCAACAGCTCGGTTGGCAAGATCATCGGACAGGTGCGTCAGATCTCGAATTTTGTCGCCGCACCGCTTAAGTCTCATTCCTAACGTGGATAACAAAACAAGCGAAAATACCTAAAAGCCCAGGCTGCCGAAGGCAGTTTTGCCGGCACAGCTCAAACGTGTTATTCTGCGGCCGTCGGAATCTGAGATATAGTGAGCTTTGACCGCCCGCAGTTATTCCTTCCTAGCTCTTTCCCAGCTTCATGGACAGTACGTCGCCTAGCTCGACCCTGACCTTCACAAGTCGCCGTCCAGCTGAAGCGCATCACTTCCCGTCACCACTGACCGCCACAGTTGGCCACGACCTTGACCTCGACGCCCGTCCCTAGGTCGACGCGGTTGACCCGGACGAGGGCGCCAACGGCCGCGTGGCGTTCTCCTTCGAGAACAGCACGTCCGGCGGGCAGCGGCCGGCGTTCGCCGTGTCGGCCGAGGGCGGCGAGCTGCGACAGCTCCGCCCCCTGTCGGCCGGGCCGTACGTGCTCTTCGTGCGGGCCGAGGACTCGCCGCGGAACCGGGGAGAGGCGCGCAGCGCGCTGGCCGTGGTCACCGTGCTCGTCCGAGTGCACAACGTCCGCCCGCCAAGGTCAGGTCGCCGGGGTCACTGGGGTCCGGTCACGGGTCGCGTAGGCCAGGGCAACGAGGTCAAGTCAGGTCGCGGGGTCAAGTAGGTCTTGTTCCCTGTGTCATATGAATCAGACCACGGAACCAAGTATGTAGGGTTACTAAGGCCATTTGGGTTAGGTAGCCGGGTCAAATGGGTTGGGTTACCGGGGTCCTATGGGGTCACTGACGCCACCTGAGTGAGGTCATAGGGTTCCAAAGCCAGGTTAACCGGTAACTTGGATCAGGTGCCAAGGTCAGATAAATGATTTCACGGAGAGAGCAGGTCAGATCATCTGTTGATTAAGGCTCTTGGAGCGAAAAAAATTAGATTAGAGAGCGAAAAGGACCATATCAGTTGCAAGGTTTTGGCTAGCGCAACGTGACTGCCCGCTTTGCTCACTTCATGTTATGGGGCAAGTTGCCGAGGTGACTCGTGTTTAGTGTAATGAACTCACCCTGTGTTTTGCGCGCGATGTCTTCAAACATTATCGGATGACTCGTAACACACACCCACGACTGAAGGCATGCACTGTTCGTTTCCACAGGGTTGCGCCGGACCAGCGTTTGTGGGTGGGGAAGGACGTGGAGCCGGGCTCTCGAGTCGGTCAGCTGATCGTGGAGGATCCTGACGGCGACAAGCTGACGTATCGGCTCAGAAACGTCTCAGGTGCGCCGCGCTCTGCCGGGTCGGCGGATCAGGATGCACTCTTATATGTCCTGCAGTGATTGAAAGACACAACTGCCCGGCTGTGATGTTTAATGTTTGGCAGCTCTTACCACATGCATCAAGGAGTAAAAGATGACAGGGAGAGGCGTCCCCATCAGGCATATGATGAGGATCCCTACCTGGAGTTTGAATATAGGCGCCCAAACATGACTGATTGTAAATGCTCATAGTGCATGTGGGTATAGTCCGTGTCAAGAGTGTGCATGGACCACCTTGATCGGTTGGTTGTTTTTCAGTTCCGTTTATTGTCGAAAACGATTCCGGCATCATACGAGTCTCCTCGTCGCTGGAAAGCGCAGACCAGTCAAAATACAGCCTCGCCATTGACATCACGGACGGAACGCACCTAACGACATCTATGATTGACATTATCGTCGTTCCTGAGAACGCAGAAGAGTCGTTCGAAAGTGCGTCTCTCGAGTTTGATGTTGAGGTAAGACGAGAAAGTGCGTATCCTTTGGCTGGGGATTGCTTACAGTGGGAAGCAGTGAAAGCAGAAAGTGGCGAAAGAAAGAGCAATAGGACGACCTTTGAGTTTGGACTGCTCACACACACTGCCTAGTGCACTTGGCGTTGACGCAAACTGGCGTTCGAAACCTTCCAACGCCGCCCAGACTGCACATTATCTTTTTTAGGCGTTTTCAAATGCTTGAAATGGGTGTTTAATACACAAGAGTGTTTTGCTTGAAACCGCTTTCACTGGTGCAAGATACGCCACGTCTTTGCCATTTCCAATTCATGCCATTCACCAGCCAATTGGTTCGCAGGAAAACTCAAGCAATGTTACTGTTGGCACTCTCCTCGACGAAGGCGATCTGCCATTGGACTCCTTGGAGGCGAAAATCCTGAACCCGTCACTGAACAACACGTTTCAAGTGACTTCCGACGGCATGCTACGTTTGATGAAGTCTCTAGATTTTGAGGTAAGTGCATCACAGTACGTTGATAGGTTGGCGGGGGCGCGATCAATTCATGTGGCATTATCATTAGAGATTTTGCGAGTTTGTCTGATAAAGACGATCTTTATAGACAATCCTCATCAGATAAAGACAAATTTATCTGATGAAAATAAAGACAATAAAGACAAGACAATCCTACGATTGTCTGTGCGTAAAGAGCAGACGTTCTGCTCCTATGCTATAAGAGAACCTTGGCTGTCATTGCCACTGCTCATTCCTAGGCGACGTGTACAACCAATGATGTCACAACAAAAGACACATCTTTTTCGAGCCATCAGACCACGTTTGACACCCGCTTGCTGCCAGAACGAAGGCTCTAGTATACCCCCCAGTTTTATCGTGTACTCAAGCATGTTTTTGATCCTCTCTTTCTGCTCGGCAGGAACAACAGCAGCTGTCCTTCACCGTGGTTCTGCAGTTGCGGCGCGGGGGCCGGCGTCTCGTGCGAGCAGTGGCCCTCACCGTGCGCGTCCTGGACACCAACGACAACGCTCCGCGCTTCAGCAGCCGGCTGTACGCCGGCTCAGTGCCGGCCGCCGCCGCCGCCGGCGATCTGGTCCCCGTGACCCCTGCCGTCAGAGTCAGCGACGCGGACGAGACGCGCAGTCAGCTGACGTTCGGCCTTCACGGCTGCGGCCGCGCGTTCAAGGTCACCTCCCTGGCGCTGGTCAGCGTGGCTGAGGCCGGGTTTGACCGGGAGGAGTACGACTGCAGGCTGGAGGTCACGGACCAGCATGGCCTCGGCTCCAACAGCTCGCTCAGGATCCGCGTGGAGGGCTGGGCGGCGCCGGACGACCGCCACAGACGCCTCTCCTGAAAGCTCGTCGGCACTGCCCGCCCGCTCGAAGACCGCCGACGGCACGACGGCCCGGAGCGTTCGCGAAGACCCGCCGAGTGACGGCTCGGTCGACCAGCCCGTCACCGGCGGCGCCTCGCCGCCTCCTCCGACCACGGAGGACACCCTCCAGCTGGAGGACATCGTCGAGAGGCGGGACTTCCGGTCTCGCGCCCTCTCCGAGTCGCCGCAGGTGCCGGCGCAGATGCTGTCCTCGGCGGGCGCCGACGTGTCGGGCGTGCTGCGCGCGACGGTGCGGATCCCAGCCGGCCTGCCGGCGGGCTCCGTCGTCTTCCGCCTGCCCGACAGCATCTCGCTCAGGCCGCTGCCGGAGGAGGACGGCGGGCGGGGGCGACGACCTGACGGAGCTGTGGCCGGCGGGGACGAACGGCAGCCGCGGCGGCAGCGGCAGACACTTCGCCATCGACTTCGAGGCCGGCCTGGTGCGCGTGGCCAGGCCGCTGCGCAGCGAGGGCCAGGTCGTCGTCAGGGTGCAGTCGCAGGAGGGCGGCAGCCGCAAGGACCTGCTGATGCTGATGGTGGACGTGGTGCCGGTCGCGCGGCCGCGGCTGGCGCGCGATGCTCTCGCTTTCGACGTCAGCGAGGGCGAGTACGACGACGCCCGCGTCGGGACCGTGCGCCTGAAGTCGCCGCCCGGCAACGACAGCATCGTCTTCAGCGTCCCCGACGGCAACAGCTCCTTCCGGGTGTCGCAGGACGGCGGCGTCTACCTGTCGGGCGTGGTCGACTTCGAGCGCGCGTCGGCTCTGCACGTGCCCGTGCGGGTGTGCGCTCAGGCTTGCGCTGAGCTCGCCTCGAAGCTGCCCCTCGAGGGCAGCGTCCGCGACGCCTGCGCCGCCTCCTGCGACACCGCCAACATCACCCTGCGCCTGCTGGACGTCAACGACAACGCGCCCGTCTTCACCGGCTTCAGCGACGTGGCCGACGTCGCGCGCGGTCCTGCAGAACGAGCCGGACGCGCCGTACGCCGTCTACAAGGTGCGCGTGCCGTCCCGGCTCGCCAACGGCACCGTCGTCGCCAACGTGTCCGCCTACGACGCCGACCGCGACGCCGGCGGCAGCGGCGCCGTCCGCTTCCAGATCGTCACACCCGGCGACGACTTCAAGGTCGGGCCGGCGTCGGGCACGGTGACGGCGGCGCGCGCCGTGGCGTCGCGCGACGGCAGCGTGCGTCGCCTCACGGTGGCAGCCTACGACCTAGGCTCGCCCAGCCTGCGGTCGTTCGCCGTGCTGGAGCTCACCACGGCCGAGGTGGACCGCGCGCGCATGCTGCGGCTGTTCGACCGCACAGAGTACCGGGTCGAGGTCAAGGAGAACACCAAGGTGGCCAGCATCTGGATGCCGTGGCGACTGGAGCCGGTCGGCGGCGGCGGCCGGCGCTGGACGGTGCGCCTCCTCAACGTCACCGGCGGCCCGCCGCCCGACCTCGTCGCCTCCGTCGCCAACGACTCGTACCTGGAGCTGTCGGGCGCGCTGGACTACGAGCGGGTGCAGCAGGCGTGGCTGCTGGTCACGGTCGAAGAGCGGCCGGCCGGCGACGCTTCTGGCGCCCCACTGCCGTCGCCGCCGACGACGACGACGACGACGACGACGCAGGGCGGTCGTCGCCTGGAGCCTGCGGCGGGTCTGCGCTACAACCAGGCCGTCGTGAGGATCGTCGTGGTCGACGTCAACGACAACTGGCCGCGGTTCGCCGTCGGCGACGCGCCCACGGTCTTCGGCGTGCCGTACGACGCCGGCTACGGCTTCGAGGTGATGAAGGTGCTGGTGAGTGGTCCGCAGCTGTGGCCAGGCTTCCTGCGATGCAGATGATTTCAGCGCTCACAGGCATGACCTTGATGTTTATTTTCCGTCCCATTTTTGTTTTCTTCGCACGTGACAAAGCTCGGCGTCTGATAGTTTTTGCGTACATCCGACAAAGCTTTATTTTATTACTATTATCATTATTATTAAATGAGCTACTCTTCAATATATGTTAGAGCCGATTCATTGATGCGTGACAATTTTGCTCATGTATTTTCTTCCCAGGCTCCCACTGTCGTTATTGTTCTGCGTATTGCGCTTTGAAATTGACTCTGTTAGGTAGCTCGCACTTTGCATCCACCGATTCCTTCACGTGACCCCGTGTTGTTTTTAGGCAACTGACGAAGACGGAACTGATAACATCACGTACTCGCTAGTGTCCTCCGACGCCAGCGTTCGGGCAATGTACAGCATCGACCCCGCCAAGGGTCAGGTGAGATAGTAGGTCATAAATAGACTAATGCAGCCGAGGATGAAGTGCTGCTTGTCTGGTTCACCTGGAACAGTCCTTGTTGTGGTGAGGCACAACTGTTTTTGATGCCGTTGCTGTGGTGGAGGCTAATACCATTTTCAGGCTTTAAAAGATCTCGGTAATGGTCCTCGTGCGGTCATTGTTATCGCATTTTTGCCGTAAGTGGACACTGGTCCCAGTCGCCAGCAGGCTCTGCTCTGAGGATGACCACAAGTGTGCAGAACGTCCTTTCTGTAGCGTTGCAATGCTTTGAACCTGGCCCCGCTTGTTCTGTTAGTACAGCGTGATTTCCGTGTTGGCCTTCTGATGCGCCGACTTTCTGTTCCAAGCGTGTGCATGCCTCTCGACTCCCTTCCCCTGATTTAGACTGTTCCTGTAAATACGAATGTGCCTTCCTGTTCCCTTTGCCGGCGATGACTCTGTTCCGTAGGCGTTGTGATTTCCAGTTCGTTCTCTAGACGAGCTGCTTTGTCTCGCAGGTGTGGCTGCTTCGTCGAGCAGACGACACGCCGCAGAGAATCCACCGGCTCCAGGTTGTCGCCACAGATCTGGCGAATCACACCAGCAGGGCCCATATCCTGGTAATGAGTCGACAAACTACACCTCAGTATGGCAGGCAACGAAACGAAACCAATCCAACCGCCTACAGCGGACAACGAAGCGAATCCAACCGCCAAGTGCTCGTCATTTTAGATCTAGGGGACTTCAGAATCCTAATTAGCTCGGTTAGCAAGCGCTGCAGACAATTTGAAGCTTACGATTTATCCGTTTTCATTTCGTGTCAACGCACGGCCGAGATCAGAACTTTGCGGCTGCTTCACTGAAATGTGTCTGAAGAAAACGCAACCAGATGCGTGAATTCAGTTCTTTACTTCGTCCTTTTTTCAAATGATTCCGATCACTGTCGTTGGCCGATGGTTGCATCTGTTGTTTACGAGCCTCCGTTCTCTTCAGATTTACGTGCTGGATTCCCGGGACATGATGGTCGTCAAGCTCAACCAAACGGCAGAGCACGTCCGTAGAGACAGGGACGTCATTGCCAGGTGCGCATCAGTCGCCGGCAACCGCCGTCAGCAGTGTGATTACCCTGGACTGGCTTTATCAGTGGTAAAGGCCGTAGGGTCTTCACTACTGACGTATTTCTTTGTCGGTCTTTCACCAGGATCTTTTTCGACCCCGTTGTCAACAACTGGACGATGGTGTGATCGTGTAACTCATCGTGCATTGAACAACTTGGCTGTGTGCACAAAGAAGCCAATGAGTCAACGCCTCAAGCCTCTCAGACCTCATTTGTCGTGAGATGTATTCGTAAGAAACGGGACAAAACGATCACGTAATGTTTGATGATGATGCCGTCCTCAGCTATTTCATTGCTCACTGCACAGTGAGACCTAGCCGCCAGCCCTGCCACCTCCCCCCCTCGGACCTAATTGCCGGGCGCTCGCAGGGGTCTCAGCGAGCTGGCCGGGGGAGACGTGAGGATCCTGCGCGTGGCGCCCCACTCGGACGGCAGGCTGGTGGACGACCGCTTCTCTGACGTGTGGCTGTACGGCGTCGACCCGGCCACCAGGACGCTCCTCAGTAGCCGAGACCTGATGGCGTGAGTGGCGCCTGACGCCACGTCAGCGCCGCCGCTGACGTCGGTGGCGCAGCGCTCGCCAACGGCGGTGGTCGGGCGCTGGCCTGGTGATGTCAGGTCGACGTTGATAGTGCGCGTTGGTCTGCTATTGACGTGGTGAACGTCACCTCAGAGTCGAAGCGCTTAATGCCGGCTTCTGACGGAGTACGGTCTGTGACGTTAGAACGGCGCAGCTGAATCGTCAGGGCCCAAAACACGACCATCGCGATCTCAAACAAACATGGTCGTTTTGGTAAGCGTTACATAAGGTTTCGACTGGGCTTAAAACACCTGCTCCTGTTCAAAATTCCGCGGCATGGATGAGCGCTGTCACCGCCGGCAAGTCAACTCGTTGTTCACCAGCACCCAGCCGTCCTGGCGCCAGTCGGCGCTGCAACTGATGCCGCCCTCGTCCTCCGCCTCTGCCGCCTCAGGCGGCTGGGCAGCGGTGACCCTCAGATCGCCTCAGGCGGTGAGCTGGGTGTGCGAGTGGCGGGCATGTGGCCAGCCGCAGAGGAGACGCGCGGCTTCTACACCAACCTCAAGTTCATCATCATCGGCCTCTCGCTGACCATCTTCCTGCTGATGGCGCTGGCGTTGGGCATCCTCTGTTGCAAGAGCTGCCAGAGGTGGGTGGAGACGAGCAGAGGCGATGCACTGAGGGAGAGGCTCCGATACATCTGATGTTGCGGATTAAAGGTGATGACGCGCATAGGAAGTCACAAGGCATTTAGACCTGCGGTGCCACCAAATGTAGGGTTGGCATTACCCATATGGCGTAGCGTAGAGGTGGATAACTTCTGAATGTCATTCTATAAATGTCTGACTGAATGCATGTGGCCCCACCGAATCTATCACGCCCTACGTCTATGGCAAAGAAGGAATGGGAGTATAGCTTTGGTGTGGTAGCCTGCATCTGGATGATCTCGCCGGCGGCCTGTTCGCTCCTCACTGTCCAGCCCTCAGCCTGGCTCAGGGGGCGATGTCATGTACGTACGCCAACCTCACCTGACTCTGCACTCGAAAAACTTTGAACAGAAGTCAAGCGCGAGCCATTTCAGACGCGATCACGAGCAGTGAAACTCGGGAACATAACGGTGACGATAACGCAGTACTCGTACACCGTAGGTCGTCAGACTGGTGTTGCGACGGCTTCCACGCGCATACCGCTGCCAGCAGGGACCACAAGACGTCGCCGTACCCGCCCCTCACCCTGACACCGGCCGTGAGCGGCTACAGCACCACGCCGCCGCCCACCGTGCAAAGTGACGTCACCGCGCCCACGCCGATGACGTCGCAGAGGGCGGGCGGGCCTCCCAGTCGGGAGATGGTCGAGAAGCGGACGGCGCCGGCTGCAGAGCCCCTGGCGCTGGTGCTCGAGGAGCCCGTCTACAGGTGGGAGGGCACCACCAGGGTGGTGCGGTTCGTGGCACCGTGGTGAGCTGCGGTGCTGTTTGGTGCTCGCGTGCTGTCTGGTGAGCGTCGTGACTCTGCGGCCCGGCGCTTCTCTGCGTGCGTAAACACGATGATGCATGTTGCTATCATAGTAGTCGTACAGTAGTTGTAGTTGTATAGAAGTCGTATAGTAGTTGTTATCATCATAGTCCTAACGGACGCTGCCTTTTGCCGCTCAGGGACGGATGCAGCGGCTCGGTTTGGGGAAACGGGGTGGCAAACCAAAATTTACTGGGTATGGTCAGCAAGTCAGCGCCGCGGGGGAGGGTTCGGTTTGCCGTGGGTTTGGAGGAGTATCCAGTGACTTCAGACTCTGGTTATGCAGAAGCCATGCGTTTTTTTTTGCGGGAGAGGGGCAAATGACTACTTCTCCTAGAGCGTGGCCGAGATGCCACCTCCCCCCTCTTGGATCCGTTAGTGTTGCCGTTGCGACTTTTTATCGTTGCGATGGATATCAAACGGTTCGCAGAGCACCACGAATACCTGGAAAGCAAGGGAAAGTGGGACAATTGACTCAGAATGATATGAGAAATATTAAGAACCACTTCTGGTAGAGATAAGGGCTGAGGGTAAGCATCTCGCACGCCTGTCGTCTTCAAAACGACGTATACACAATGCATGGATTGTATTGATAGGGATTGAAGAATATCGACGTTTTCATATTTTTAGGCAGACATACTGCCATCTCAACTTGTATATTTTTGGTATGTTGCTGATGTGAAATAGAATGTCAGACGAATGCGTTTATGGCATCTTGCTAATGTCATGAGTCTACTCGATGAAATCCTTCCTATGTTGTCTTACTCCCAGTGCTGAGAAAGATGGTTTATGGCCTGCACGTGACGTCGTGAATCTGACCGACGACGCACCTCGTGTGTATTCACAGAAAACCATGCCGGCGACTGCCCGCGACACAGATCGCCCCGGGGCATTACGTGGCGGACGCCAAGCAGCTGTCGCAGACCCTGATGCGTCGCCGCGGTGACCCGGGCCCCGCCCAGCCGGGCTCCCATAGGCGCTACGGCAGCCTCAACTACCCGGCCGGCAGCCGGGCGGCCAATCAGCTGGCGGCCGTGCTAAACCCCGAACGGCCATTGGTTGGCCCCAACATCCGACGCCAGTCGGTGACCAATAGCCTGGGAGATGGCACGGAGGTGGGCGTGGCTACCATGAGCTTCTGCAGCGAGTCGCCGTCGGATCTGCATCAAGCGGACTACAAAGGGTATGCGAGGCTTGAAACATACAGCGATAAAGAAAGTGTTTATCTGTATACTCACAGACTAGCCAGGCATATCTAAATAAAACTGACTGGTGCTTAGAAAGGATGTAATTATCTGCAAAGTTTCGGAAACCATGGAATTTCGCAGATGATTGGGTGTCATACTTGTCAAAACGTAAATGAACAATTGGTGATGTCCATTCTGAAAATTCCCATTTAAACTGTATAAACATCCATGCTGAATGCGCAGTATTGCTAGAATTGTGCTGCTGTTGATGACCACTACTTTTCGTCTCTCGTTGCACCGACGAAAAAAAAAGATCACCCCGCGATGGGTATGGAAAGCATGTTCAGCCGGTGAAAAAAACGTTTTTTCCAGATTCAAGTTTCGACAAGCACGGGTGGCACCATCTCCGCCTCGAGCGCCAGAGGATGCCGTCTATCCGGACTCGCTGAACCCCCATTGTCTACCAACGACATCTAATGGCCACCTACGAAATAGCAGTTCCGACGTCCGCGGAGAGGAGTTTTTGGACTCGCTTGAACCCAACAGGTTTCTACGTACGTGGTCCGTCAAACGATGATAGACAATGGAGAGGTGCAAATGTTTCGCACGCAGTACGTGGCCAGACGTACGATCATGACGGATGAACCTAACTTCCGGCGAAGAGGGAAAAGCCAGCCATTCTTCCATCAAGTTATGCAACAAAAGCGGTCGTTATGCGCGGGCATGCTACTTAATTTCGAAGTTCATTGTGATAATGCATGCATCATTCGAACGCGGCAGAAACTGGTAAAAAAAGAAGAAAAAAACGTTACCGAGAGTGTTCAAGTCGTCGATGAAGACTGGATTACTCCTGAGCCGTGTGGAAGCAGCATGATTCGATATCAGTTGTTAGCACTCATATGATTTGTCAGGTTTCGTGGGGAGCAGTAAGCTATGATACTGCTTGCATGTACGTTTATGTTCCACGTAAATGAAGTGTTATTTAGTCTCATCAACGTGTTTTCTAATGGTGTTCTAAACTGATATGTTCTTGAAGTTTCGGCTTATACAAAATGCTGAAGAAATCATTAGTTTGTGTTTCATTTCATTGTCCTAGTTAATTTTGTTTATCAGCTATGTAACAGTTGCTGTATTTCCATTTTTGTGTTTTTGTAAGTACTGTACATATTCACAATGCACCAAATATACTCTGAGAAGCTTACGCATAACATTTTTTGTGACCATAACTTATTGTAAAATAGCAGAATAGAGAGCATTACACTTCTGGTGCTCGTATTGCAACCTAGTTGGCATTATCCATAGCTTTACTAAGCATTGCATTGCTAAATATTTCGAACAAAGCGCTGTTCATCGTTCTTCAGGATTGAGCAGGACCACTTGAAGCATAGGCCTTGCATCCACTGGTTTAACTCTTGGACTCTCCATATTTGTTTTTGCAAAGTTCACGAACAAGGCCAAAAATTAGATCTCAAAACGTCTCACGCTTATTTTTGCCAGCGTCCACTTATTTTCACACGACAACCAAGATTAGGTCGTAACAGGTCACTGATCTTTTTAATAAAGCAAAAATGGTCTTTTGTGGCTTCCGGGCCTAGAGAATGGTTGTGGAAAAAAACAATTTTTTCTCAAATAAACGTTCTTTCTTTGAGGAAAGTTCTTGAAAAACAGTGATTTTTTTGCGTTGAAGCAATGGTGCCTTGCTTAACCCTATTCCCGGAGGGCTAGACGGTATGGTCGATTCCCGGCAGGGGGGGGGGCGAATTCGCCCCCCCTGAGGTCGGGAGAACTACTTGTCCGATTTCATCGCAACAAACGGCAATCGATTTGCCGTCACGTGAACTACATTTTTATAAAAGAAAATTTTCAAAATTTCCAAATTTGTGGATGCAGGGGGGCAAAAATGTCAAAATGAGGGGTACTTTTGGACTTATTATAACTCCGTTGTTTATAGACCGATTTCAATGAAACTGGCATGAATCGAGAGATTAGGGATAAGGCTTTTACCATGGGTACAGAAATCTGAAATTTTGAGAAAATTCATGGAAGTTCACAGGGTTTCAAAAATAGGAGGATTACTTTTCTAATAACTGAATGAACAAAAAAGGTAAAAACACTTTTTTGGCTTCTGCTAGTCATGCTATGCTAGAGAAGTAAAAATCACATTACAATGTTTGTATAATGTTAGCATAGGCGGTGTCAGGGAAATGAAAAAGGGGGAACTGTCATGGTCACACGTTATTCAGATCAACTTGTGACCTTTGACCTTAAATGACTTCCAATGACCTCGGGATCACTTGGAATGATCTCGTGTGCATTTGATATTACCTGTAAACTTTTTCAATCATTTGAATTCATTCTATTTCAAAAATTTCATTTTATGGCTATTGCGATATAGGGTACGCGCACTGACATTTTAGGTCATAACTCCGTGACCCGACCTGATATCAAGCTGAAACTTGGTAAACAAGTAGAGGGCACCGTTATACGTCATATATATTCCGGGTTTGGCATTTGAAAAAAAGACTCCAAAATTATTGCAAAAAAAAACAATTTTGACTTTTGACCTTGACCTGACCTTGTTAAGTGACCTCCAATAAACAAAATTTTGTGTGCACATTGCCCAACTATCTAGCTATACATCCATATAAAGCTTTAAGTTCTACCTTAAAAACTCTGTTTTTGGCAGACATTTTCCTTTTACCCTCAACATGGCCAAAAATGACCTGAGGTGCCTCCCAAAAACGTTGCCTGGCTCCGCTCCTGAGCAAAGCAGAATTGTGAAATTTTGTCACAGCGCGTAGAAAGATTAGCTAGGAAAAGTCACCAAGTTTCGTGAAGCTGCGCTAAAAAGGGTGGAATTGGCAAGCAAAAAATCCGAGGGGAGGCGGATTCAGCCTCCCCTGCCGAGAATAGGGTTAAGTTCAGGTTCGTCAACTTCGTTCTGCCGGTATGGTAGTTTTAGTAGTGACGACCTTGATCGTGTCGTCTTTCTTTTGAGTTCACCGTCAGTCTCCAAGTGGATATGCACCAGTTCACGCAGTCAACAATCCCCAATCAGTTATAAACAAACAGCACACATGTCACAGAGAGGTCCTCAGTCAGCGGATGAGAGGTCGACAATGACAAGTCTGTCGCTGAAAACAAATTGACCGCTGATGGTTCAATACCAGGTGAAGGATGCAGTATATTTTCCCTTAATGACGTTAGGACAGATATCGCAGCATACCCGCATATTGCATCTTGATTGATTGGTTATTGCGGCTTAGTAGGCGCACGGACTTTGTGGTTATACGGAGCTCATAGCATATGGCAGCCTGTTTGTGGAAGAAAAAGCAAGTGAATTTGAATCAAATGAAAAACAGGTAGGGATGATCATTTTGCCGACATTTTGAAATGAGCTTGAACGACCTTGATGACACAGGTAAGAAAAGGTATGAAAATTTCCGGTTTGTCTCTGCTCTTTTTTAAGATGTAGCAAACATTCGCCAGGGACAGTATTTGTCTCTCCCCATTGGTCAATGGTGGGTCAAAATTCAAAGAAGTACCTTCACACATCTTTGGATTCGATATTTTCTGTCATTTTTACACCGGAAACCCTGGGTAGTTCTTCACAAAACAGCCTCAAAATGCTTCATTGGCCAGATTTCAGATGTAAATATGTGTTTGCAGTCCGATCCGTAAGACCATGAAAACAATGGCATAAGATAGTGTAACCTTTATTTCGCCCCAGTTCTTTTAACAGTCCGACAGGTCTCGCTTCATTTTAAAAAAAAAAACGCCTAAGCAAATTACAGAGTTATGATAAGTTCCATTTTAAGTGATAAAATCTGCACGCCCATCATCCTGACAGTTCTGCATAATTTCCATAGCGCAGGTGTAGATCTTCCCCAACCCCTTTGACATTCGACAACCGTCAGCTCAACGCAGGTTCTCCTCTGCCCAGGTCGGCTGTCAGGCCAGTTGTCAGGTCTGCTGTAAGGTCTGCTGTCAAGCCAGCTGTCAGCAGTCGGTCTGCTGTGGGATCCGTTCCAGGTCTGCTGTCAGGTGCGCTGCTATGTCTGCTGTTAGGTTTGTTCCAGATCTGCCATCAGTTGTGCCGTTAGGTCTGCTATCGGATCCGCCCTAAACTCAACTCCAGGTCTACTGTCAGGCCAGCCTTAGGTCGGCCCCAGGTCTGCTGTTAGATGCGCTGTCTGATGCCAGGTCTGTTCCAGGTATACTGGTAAGCCCAGGCCTGCTGTGAGGTCTGCTGTCAGGTCAAAAGGTCCAGATGCAGCAGACGTCCCCCGGGCGTTCGCAGTACGCGTTCCTGTGTCGTAATCTCCCGCACCTGCTGGCCTTGGCGCAGTCGCCGCCGAACAGGCCACACCGCAGACGGTGGTTCCGGGTGTCTGTGGACACAGTCGGGAGGTCAGGTTGTGAGCAAGTCACAAGTCGCAGATGTCATATCATTTGTCGAGCTCAACCTTATTCTCTCCGACTCGTTGGAGCGTCGGAGACTGTCGTGGCGGTATTTTTCGTGGTTCGCTTCGTGCATAACAAAACGAAGGTAATGATGTAGCTAACATATTCATACACCTCACAACTCTTTTACATCTGTAGGAGAACAGTGCTCTTAGACAACGAATATCGAGCAAAGAGGCAGTAAATCAGAGCGAAGAAATAAGTCCACCGCTGTGATGAACATTTGGCGATAGCAAGCTTTCGATATACAACTAACACAAGTTCTGTTCCTGAAAGTCGCTGAAAAACTGTGAAAGAATATCAGGTATTAGTGAGTGGTTGTCATGGAAACAAACCGATGTCCTGTATTCCCACACAAATGCTGGAAGTCAGGCGTGGGTTTCGTGGTTGTCGATTCAGGAGCTGGATGTTTATTATCTCAAAAGCAGTGCATTTCCGGACTTAGCAGTTACTGACGCGTACCTTTGAAGCAGCACTCATATCCTGGTCCGCAGATTCCCTTGAATGGCTGCTTCCAGCTGGGGCACGCGCTGCTTGGGAGACACTGTCCTCCTCCAAAAATGCACCCTATTGGATCAGTTGGGTCTGGAGGCGCTGAGAGCGAGAACAGATGCAGGTGGCGTTAGCGCCTGGAAAAATGGGCCATGTGGAAACCGGCGAAGAGGACCAATATGCTCCACTGAAGATCACCCATCAATACACATATCCTAGCGATGATTTTATAAATCCTTTCAGCGGCAACTGACATGCCTTTATTTTCTGTTTTAATATAGCATAAGATATCTCTATTCTGTATCGGTGTGCTAAATATATATATATATATATATATATATATATATCAGACATGGGATTACATCCGATAGCAATGCATGTCAAAAAGAGGATAAGGCGATGGTTCTGATACACGTTTTCTGGACAAAGAAAAGGCGCTTAGCCACCCGCTCCCCTTTACTCTTGCCATCTGCACAACCTCTTCCGTTTATTCAACCGTCGGGCAGCTACTTGCAACGTATTTGCTTCGAAACGGCCAAGCCGAGGGAAAACCACCAGTGAATGGCCTTTGAAAAGAACTGCATTTAGAGAAGTCAAAAGCATATGACTCCGTCACGATATTTTTACTCAGTTGCTCATAAAGGTTTTCCAGGTATACGAAAGTATAATGAGTTTCATATCATAAAAAGCCCAAAGATTTTGGCACGGCGTGGAACTTGTATAACATCAAATCATATCCATTATTCTCTCGTATATACCGAAAACTGTCAAGTTGACAGCAGTAAAAAACGTGTTTTAAGTCATTTAAAGATATATTGACATGCAAATGTCCGCCAGAAATTCAGAACAGGGACTAAATACTTTTGTAATGAAAAAAGCGAATCCATTACGGCTTCGCAAAACTCAGAATTCCATCCCCGGGGTATGCATCAGTTGCACCAACACTCACGTCCTCCTGCAAGCGCTAGTGCCACCACGGTTACCAGCAGCACCAGCAGCGTCACTACGGGTCTCTTCATAGCTGCTCACTGCCACGGCTCTACTGCGGCTCTCTGATCTTGTTTGACTTGTCTGACACCAGATTTAACCTCCCCCACTCCATCCACCGCGTCACGTCACTTGGAAATACCCCGTCACGAGCATGCAAATGTCAGCCGATCCTGCGGCGCAAATTCGTGCTGCGGCCAGTAAAGGCAGCATTTTTCAAATCGACGACAGAAGCGGAACTTAAGCGCACGTAAGGACGAAGAAAGCCTAATGTCGATCATTTCAAGTCACATCAGGTCAATTAAGGTCTGATATTACTACATCCCTATCCCGTGATTAGGTGATAGGTAAAGGTAAAGGTACAGGTGTCAAACAAACGTCTGCTCGCAATAATCGTGCTTATGTGTTCTTGAACGACGTGGATGCCAAGGACAGGTCAGGTCAGGCCAGGCTAGGGGCGTTAGCAAGCAAAACAGTTCTGTCTGGTTAAAAAAACCACGGTGCCACAGAACAAATCTAAATACTGAAGCACTTCTGAGATCATAAAAACAGCCTAAAGTTACTAAAACAAGAACTAGTACGGTTAACCCGCGCACGACCGTCGGTCCGTTTCAAACATGGGCGACGGGGGGGGGGCAGTTGGCTGCCCCCTCCAATTCACGAACGGTTGGTCGCACGATAAAAATAAGCATACTGTTGGAAATCTTGTGACGAGTAGAGCTCGAAACTGGTCCCATTTTTAGTTTCGGATAATATGTAAGCAATTTACGCTTTATATATGTTTTCTGAAAGCCGACTGCATGACACCGAGAAATGTCCTGAATCTCAAGGGCTGTGACTAATAACGTATTATTGATAATACTAATAAAGTATTATTAATAATACTAATAAAGTAATATTGAGATATCTTGTTTTGCGAAAAAGTTAGAGGGCGATAAACTTTTTTGGACATAGGTCCGTTTGACCTGACTTAAGTCAGGCACCGGACCTGACCTGAGGTCAAAATTTTAACATGAGATGTAAAATTGATGGAGCAAAAGGTACACAAAGTTTCGTGACTCTGTGTTTGTTGGTTCTCTCGCAATCCCAGAAAAACCTCAGGGGGTAGTCAACTGCCCCCCCAGTCGAGGACGGGTTAATATAACCATGCAAGGTCAATCTAAGTTTAATGAATAGTCGTTTGAATATGTGAAACAAATAGGAATATACATGTAAAATCAATTCTATTCTTTGTCTTCAACCATGCCATGAAATTCTACAACGTACCAAGTGGCAAGTGACCTTTGAAATGATGTTAGGCCACGCCAGATCACATAAGGCCATGCGATTTCAAAGCCCTCACGAGCCTAAGTGAAATATGCACCTATCATGCATCACCAGAAGTGAATGGTAAATGCACTTCATACCCATTTTGTTGTATGTTCGTTTTTTTTACCAATAGACCTGACATCAGGTCATTGACCCCTAATAAACGGTATGTTGCATCATCAACATAAGCATCAGACGATATGTATACCGTTCCTTATCCCAAAGAAATCTCCTATACATGGTGATTTATGGCAAAAAGACCAAAAACAGCATTTCAGCATGGTTGACCTGAGATCAGATCAGACAATGTCCAAAAACATTGAAAGTACACATTTTGTACACAATGGGTTGGGAACTACAACAGCGTTTTCACTTTGTTAATATCTCGTTTTCACAATCATTGGCACACACATAAACTTTTTTGACGTACCTTTCTTCAAATTCAAATATGCTCGTGATTTGTCATGACCTGACTTTGAAATTCCGTCGCAACATCTAAAAAGGATGTGCTTAAGTCCATGGCACATTTTACGTTTCTAGCTTTCTTCGCTTTTGCTCTATGTCTAGAAAACCTGGAGGTGAGGGGAGTTCTCGAGAACACTTATCCTCGGGTGAGTGAAGGATAATGTGATAACTTAACCCTATTCCCGGCAGGGGGGGGCGGAATCCGCCCCCCCCCCAGGTTTTTTGCTTGCCAATTCCAGGCTTTTTAACGCAGCTTCACGAAACTTGGTGACTTTTCCTAGCTATTCTTTCTACGTGCTGTGACAAAATTTCGAAATTCTATTTTGCTCAGGGGCGGAGCCAGGCAACGTTTTTGAGAGGCACCTCAGGTCATTTTTGGCCATGTTGAGGGTAAAAGGAAAATGTCTGCCAAAAACAGAGTTTTTAAGATAGAACTTAAAACTTTATATGAATGTATAGCTAAATAGTTGGGCAATGTGCACACAAAATTTTGTTTATCTGAGGTCACTTTACAAGGTCAGGTCAAGGTCAAAAGTCAAAATTTGTTTTTTTGCAATAATTTCAGCGCCGTTTTTTCAAATGCCAAACCCGGAATATATATAACGTAGAAAGATGCCCTCTACTTGTGTACCAAGTTTCAGCTTGATATCAGGTCGGGTCACGGAGCTATGACCTAAAATGTCGGTGCGCGTACCCTATATCGCAAAAGCCAAAAAATGAATTTTTTGGAATAGAGTGAATTTAATCGATTAAAAACGTTTACAGATAATATTGAATGCACACGACATCATTTCAGGTGACCCCAAGGTCACTGGAGGTCATTTAAGGTCAAAGGTCACAAGTTGATCTGAAGAACGTGTGACCATGACAGTTCCCCCTTTTTTATGTCCCTGGCACCGCCTATGCTAACATTATACAAACATTGCAATGCGATTTGTACTTCTTTAGCATAACATGACTAGCAGAAGCTAAAAAAGTGTTTTGGCCTCTTTTGTTCATCCCGTTATTAGAAAACTAATCCCCCTATTTTTGAAACCCTGTGAACGCCCATGAATTTTCTCAAAATTTCAAATTTGCATACCCATGGTAAAAGCCCTATCCATAATCTCTCGATTGATGCCAGTTTCATCGAAATCGGTCGATAAACAACGGAGTTATAAGAAGTCAAAAAGTACCCCCCATTTTGACATTTTTGCCCCCCTGTATCCACAAATTTGAAAATTTTGAAAATTGCTTTTTATAAAAATGTAGTTCACGTCACGGCAAATCGATTGCCGTTTGTTGCGATGAAATCGGATAAGTAGTTCTCGAGATCTCAGGGGGGGGCCGAATCCGCCCCCCCTGCCGGGAATCGGCCATACCGTCTAGCCCTCCGGGAATAGGGTTAAGATGATCATCATGCTGTGCGCCAAGCTTCAACCCATTCCTATACCAATCCACTGTAAATTTCACTTCTCTAGCTTTCTCCGTTTTTCCGTTATGTCTAGAAAACCTGAAGGAGGGAGTTTTTGATTCGAAAACCCCCCTCCCTCTGATGAGTGAAGGTTAACCCGCGCACGGCCGTCGGTCGGCGACGATCACGTCCGACTGGGGGGGGGGCGGTTGGCTACACCCCCCTCCCTCTAACTCACGAACGGTTGGTCGCACGATAAAAATAAGCACATCGTCGGAAAGCTTGTGACGAGTAGAGCTCGAAACTGGTCTCATGTTTGGTTTTAGGTAATATGTAAGCAATTTACGTCCCATATATGTTTTCTCACAGTCGACTGCATGAGACCGAGAAACGGCCTCAATCTCAAGGCCTAAGACTAATAACGCATAGGTAAATGCACCAACGCCCAAGTAAAGGTCCGTAGATGCCGATACACGTCTAATTTCTCAGCTTTGTTCCATATATACGTTGAGTTAAAGACACGGCAATTTTCACGCTGGTTGTTGGCGGGCGCCGCGGTCGTACAAAGTAAGAAATTAGCGGGAACTAATTTTAGCGCTACTTTATTTTCGCAACATAGGCCTATCCATGTGAATTTCATTGATCTTAGTGATTCTTGTGATGGTTTCTCATGCTTCAATTTTGGAAAAATTCATTTGTTACCAATCTACACAACTGGTGGAGCTTTATTCGCCAGAGCCTGTTTATTTCGAATGCAATTTTTTCAAACTTTTTGAGTTTCTTGGTATTACTTACGTTTGTGCAAACCAGTTCTACCATTTGATACCCATTCTGAGTAATTCATCGCTAATTTTGACGGTGGTACATTTTGGCTCACAACAGTTATTTGTGACCTGACCTCAGGTTAATGGCTGGAAGTCATTGATACTTTGCCCAATGACGGTAACTAGATGTCTGCTTCACTCCACACTGAAAATGTTATGAAAAATTTCGCCAATTTCCGAAAAAAACGACATGTGTTAAAAACGGGCTTGACCTTAGCTCAATGACACGGAAAATTCCGAAAAATCTAAGATAGCAGCTTTGTTGCATTTATTGCCATCATTAATCTCTGAAAATATTATTGTGATATCTTGTTTTTCGAAAAACGTTACATGGTGCTAAACTTTTTTGGACATAGGTCTGTTTGACCTGACTTGGTCAGACATCTGGCTCGACCTGAGGTCAAAACTTTGACACAAGGTGTAAAAATGATGAAGCAGAAGGTACACAAAGTTTCGTGACTCTGTGTTTGTTCGTTCTCTTGCAGTCCCAGAAAACCCTCGAGGGGGGTCAACCGCCTCCCCCCCAGTCGTGGCGGGTTAATGTGATAAAGTAAGATGATAATCATGATGTGCGCTAAGTTTCAACCCATCCCGGTAAGTAAATCAAACGTTAGAGGTCAGGATTTCTAGAACCGTCAACAGAAGTGACGATTTCTCAAAAACTTCGAGGGACCCAACCCAATGGCGGATCCAACCGCCTATTCTGGACGAAAAGCAAGTTTTGTCTTTCTTATCCCCCTTCCCCCAAGAGGAAACCCCCCGGGTTTCTACCAATTCATTTTGCGTTGTTCCGATTTTTTACCATTCTTTTCTATTTTAGATTTTCTTCTATTTGGTCTGCAAGTTAAGTTCTAACCGAAAACCGAAACCCGAGTTGGATCACGAATGATCATGGAACAAATGTCTTTATGTTAGCAACAATCATGACCAAGAAATAATGCCCATGAAAGGCAGGCCTTGCGTGATGTTTACATTTTTCTTGATTTCTGTAATATTCTGAGAAAAAATAATAGGAGAGGAGAAAAACAAAACTTAGGGGGAGTCAAATCAACACTGAGGGGAACAAGGCTGCACAAAAGAAAACATTGTAAAACCCCTGGCCCCCATTAACCGTATTCCCGGCAGGGGGGGCGGAATCCGCCCCCCCCAGGTTTTTTGCTTGCCAATTCCAGGCTTTTTAACGCAGCTTCACGAAACTTGGTGACTTTTCCTAGCTATTCCTTCTTCGCGCCATGACAAAATTTCGAAATTCTATTTTGCTCAGGGGCGGAGCCAGGCAACGTTTTTGGGAGGCACCTCAGGTCATTTTTGGCCATGTTGAGGGTAAAAGGAAAATGTCTGCCAAAAACAGAGTTTTTAAGGTAGAACTTAAAGCTTTATATGGATGTATAGCTAGATAGTTGGGCAATGTGCACACAAAATTTTGTTGATTGGAGATCACTTAACAAGGTCAGGTCAAGGTCAAAAGTCAAAATTGTTTTTTTTTGCAATAATTTCGGAGTCATTTTTTTTCAAATGCCAAACCCGGAATATATATGACGTAGAACGGTGCCCTCTACTTGTGTACCAAGTTTCAGCTTGATATCAGGTCGGGTCACGGAGTTATGACCTAAAATGTCAGTGCGCGTACCCTATATCGCAATAGCCATAAAATGAAATTTTTGAAATAGAATGAATTCAAATGATTGAAAAAGTTTACAGGTAATATTGAATGCACACGAGATCATTCCAGGTGACCCCAAAGTCACTGGAAGGTCATTTAAGGTCAAAGGTCACAAGTTGATCTGAATAACGTGTGACCATGACAGTTCCCCCTTTTTTATGTCCCTGGCACCGCCTATGCTAACATTATACAAACATTGTAATGCGATTTGTACTTCTTTAGCATAACATGACTAGCAGAAGCTGAAAAAGTGTTTTGGCCTCTTTTGTTCATTCCGTTGTTGGAAAACTAATCCCCCTATTTTTGAAACCCTGTGAACGCCCATGAATTTTCTCAAAATTTCAAATTTGCATACCCATGGTAAAAGCCCTATCCATAATCTCTCGATTGATGCCAGTTTCATCGAAATCGGTCCATAAACAACGGAGTTATAAGAAGTCAAAAAGTATCCCCCATTTTGACATTTTTGCCCCCCTGTATCCACAAATTTCAAAATTTTGAAAAATGTTTTTTTATAAAAATGTAGTTCACGTCACGGCAAATCGATTGCCGTTTGTTGCGATGAAATCGGATAAGTAGTTCTCGAGATCTCAGGGGGGGGCCGAATCCGCCCCCCCTGCCGGGAATCGGCCATACCGTCTAGCCCTCCGGGAATAGGGTTAATGCGAAAATGGTTCGGTCGTCCACCAATGCGACGGTTAAAATAAAGCTGGTGGTCCCTTCCAAATCACATGGCTTCCTATATCATTGCATGATGTTTTCGAGGCGTATATGGACTGGAAAAATCGGGCCCAAAATCGTCATTTTCCCCCTGAATTATTTTGAGACAGTTTCCCTGCAGTGGAATGGAAGCTTTTTGCAAGGAATCATTTATTTTCCCTTGTGTGGATAGCTGTCCCGACTGTCCCTTTGTCCTCCTATCCAAAGATCCCTTATCAAAGATCCCTTATCCCGTTTCTCCAAAGATGGCTCAGCCAATAGCCGTGGCAGACACTGCACTAGTCCTACCGCTGCCAACCAATGCCTGTCCTTGTTTCGAGGGTTTTGTGTTCGGTCCTGTTTTCTCGGCTCTATGAGCGCTTAGGCTGTTAAAGTCACATCATTGCGTAAAGGGTTATATCTGAGGGACTTATAGCTGCCTGCCGCAAGTAAAACCTGTTGTACGTACAAAAGCTTGTTGAATGTGGAACCACATAAATAGAATGAAATATTTTCAACTCGGGGTTTCAGTGCACGACGAGGAAAAAACCAATACAGCCCAAACTTTGTTCGTTGAAAACAACATTCCTATCTCGTATCATCTTCTTTCACCCACGACTTGCTTGTGGGGGACATGTGTCAGACATCAACTTTTCCTGTGCAGTGTAACTCCGTAACCAAACGGCGAAGCGCTGTCAACTTTTCAGCACCCTTTGATATGCCAGTTGTGCAGATAGGGGTTTGAAAACGTCGAGGCCATACAGACTCACATAGAACTGACGTAGCAAACACAATGATACTTATGATTTTGTCGTTTCAATCGATTTTAATAGATCTTCCAGAATACACTAGTGCTTCCTTATAACCGGTAGTGTACCGTATGTGTTGTAAATATCATGTAAATATCATGAGGGACCAAGATAGACTATTATGACCTCATGCAAGTTCATCGCCGGTCGGATTTGTGTAACCACAATTTTTTAAAATATTTCCTTATTACGCCATAAGACAACCTATGACACTCATTTCAATACTCTGGCAAAAACGCGGGATTTTAGTAACATGTTATTAAGTTTAGCCCTCCCCGTACATTGGACGGGGGAGGGGCGTTTGAACAATCCATCAGAGTTTTTCCGCCATAACGGACAAACGGAAAAACAGGCAGAGCCGCCAAATTTACAGCATCTTTTTTACCATTCATAGCAAGTATTCTATAAGAATTTTAGCCCGGATCAGCTCCGGTCACTGACGTAGGTTAGGTCGAAGTGGTCAACCTCCAAAAAACTTTGACCCCCTATAACTTAGTCAGAAGTGGACTGAATTTGCTAAAACTTGCAGGAGCTATAGTATATGATAGAAGCTACAGTTTCACATTTCAAAGTTTTAGGAAAATGCCAGGTCAATGATTTGAAGTCATATCAGTTTTAGCCTTATCTAAATATTGTCTAAATTCAAGCGGATTTTTAGGGGATTGCAATACTCAGATATTACCAGCAGCATGCCCCCACACATGTACTACCATAATGTCACCAGAGCACCCATGACCTTGGCTCAGGCCATGACCCACCCACATGGGTGCACCCAAACTTTCTGCCTAGAATCAATAATTTCCAGCTCTATAGATTTCAAAAAGCTGCCGACTTAATTTTTTTATTTTATTTAGGGCAAAAATATTCTAGTCTCACACCGTAGGAAAAACGAGGTTACTTAAGGTCATTCGAGGTCAGTGACCCTTTTGGCCTGAGCAATGCAGTTAAGAGGTTGTTGTGGCCTTGAATGGGTTACTGCAATGTGTAAAAACAACGTTAAAGATAAATTGCGACAAGAAGGTTCCATAAAAGAAAATTCCCGCACGGCCATATGCACCTTACTTATTTCTCCCACGGCAGGCGCATCAAGTGGCGTCGGAGGCCTTCGGCGGGTGACCTCATATGGCCTCTCTTGGCCTGCATTGACCATTCCTGAACCCTGAAAGCATATTCCACTTGCCAAGGAGACGCTGCTCGTGACTGATTCTCAGTTTCTTGTAATCTGTGATTGTGATTCATGATTAAGGAAAACTGATTTTGAAGCTTCAGTCATTCGAAAATCTGAGCTTAGTCGACCTCAGCTGACCTTGGGTCCAGCCTGAAATCGTGTTTGGGTCTGTATAGTGTGATTGGGTATCTCATCAGCACCATCTTAAAAGCAAATTAGCCGTCAAGACATGCTCACCAATAAAAAGAAAAACAGGACATACATTTTACAAATGTGCCATTTTGGGACGATGACGTGGCCTGACCTGACTCGCGCTGAAAGTCAAAAAAGAGGTAAATGAAATTAAAAGATTGCTTAGCGTGTTATTAACTGTCGTGTAAGGAATAATTTGGGACAAAATTTCGCTTAGTTGCTGAGCTATAAAGGAACAAAAACCTTGAATTGGGGAATTTTTAGTTATATCTCCCTAAAATTTCGGATGATTTCCCAAAGTGCTATCGGTTTCGAACTCTACTATTCAAGTGTTTTTCGATGAAATATCTTTAATATTTCTCCGATACATGGTTCGCGAGTTAGAGTGGAGGGGTGTTCAGACACATCCCTGATACGGGGAAGGTGGATCTGATCACTGGTACGGGACGGGTAAATGGAGTTTAGAGTTTTAGATGTCGTATTATGCTGCTTCAAACTACATAGAGTTGACCTCTTAGTATTGCATGACTTAGCCTAAGGTTAACATTGAACATAGCGTAAGCATATATATATGTATATATATATATATATATATAAAGTATATATGCCGATATATATGTATATATATAAAGTATATATGCCGATATATATGTATATATATGTATATATATATATATATATATATATATATATATATATATATATATATATATATATCGGTAAGCACTGTCACCCTCAGCTTCGGTTCGGGCGACAGTACCTATCTTGGTCTGCTCCTTGGATCTTTAGTGACGTCACAACGGTCGGTTTCCACCCCATCGCCCTCGGAGGCGTGCATTATTCCCATTCTGATAATACGGGGGACGACTGTTCTTTAGTGGTTGCGTATGATACTGTCAATTAAAAACACTGTTCTCGAAGAGCCTTTTTCAACTGAGTATAGCTTGTTCAAAGGATGTATGCTTACAGCCATCAGGTCCAGTCTGATTCAGTTGCGTACGTGTTTACCCAGGGTTTCTGTTATAAAAAAGGACAGCTATCAAACCGCAAAGGGCAGCTTCGTAGTGGCATGTCATCGATCGATGATGGCCGTCCGAAAGTGTCAGTTTTCGGCCCGTATGTATTATAAACAACAGCAGTACATTTCATATAAATGAATAGTGTCAAAAAAAATTTTGTCAGTCTTCTCTGAAATCCCCTTGCAAAACATGGATCATTTAAACGTAGGACAAACAGTAATAAATCATCCTCTTAAAAATGTTTGCCTATAGCACTGACTTGAGGGAATAACGTGCAGATACATGGACGACGGTTTCATAGCTTGGCATATCGATTATGATCATAGGCGTTTTTACCGAATTATGCACGACCATCTCGGCAACCATCTCACATTATACAACAAACCCTCTGCTAAAGCGACTCCGAACCGGCTTGTATTTCCTGGCCAGGGTCCTGCTCATCCAGCTCAATTCGTCTTGGGGCCGCTCCGTTCCGTTCCGTTTCGTTCCGTTTCGTTCCGTTCCGGTCCGCTGCGGCTCAGACCAGCCAGATGCAGCAGACGTCTCCCGGGCGTTCGCAGTAGGCGTTCGGGCGCCGCGGTGCGTTCCCGCAGCTGCTGGCCTTGGCGCAGTCGCCACCAAACAGACCGCAGCGCAGCCTGTGGTTCTGGAAGTCTGGGAACAGAGACGGGTCACTGGGGGGTCACGGGGCGGGAGCGAGAGGTCACGGCAGGTCGCATACCAGGAAGTCGCTCTGACGTCATGATACCGAGCGGCAAACGGTATTCTGAAGAGTAAGAACATGGTAGGTCACGCTCAGGTCACTAGGAGGTCATAGGGAGGTCGCGCGCAGGCCATAGGAAGATCACAAGTAACAGGCAGATCACATGGAGGTCACATGAAGGTCGTCATGAGGCATATTTAAGGGTGCAATTAAAAGCCACGGTAACTTATTCCATCTGCTTATGTCACAGGATTGTTAGCCAGTAGCGGTAAGTCAGTGGTCGTTTTGGTTTCGACAAAGCAGGAAATGTTGCCGTCTCAAAAACGTCATGGACTCACGAACCAAGTAAAGGCCATGTTATGATTTTATGGCAAGATGTCCTTCGCTGCCGGGAACGCAAACTGCCGAAGCCGACAACGGCGCATTTGGAATTTTAATTCACTGTTCCATAAAACAATCAATTGTTACACGTGCCCTCATGCCCTGGTACTAGTGTTGTTGCACCACTGGTTATCTTGCTTTGAAACCTTTTTACTTTTAGCACCAACAGAGTCGCAGCATAACGTTTCTGACGCAGACAGTAAGCAGGCACGTAGCCAGGATTTTCCTCGGGATGGGGGCCAAATGCCAAACTCTGTCATGTCCCACTGGCATACAACAAAATTTATTGGAAAAGGCAGCAATTTTACGCAATTCACCTCATTTTTAACGCGGAGGATGAAAGTATGAGGTTTGCTTTTGTATCATTTATATCATCACTTTTCCGTATTCCCTTGAAATCGCTAATATCTAATGTAATCCACTTGGCTCAGGGGGCAGGGACATGGCCCGATGCTCCACTCCCTTGGCTACGTGCCTGACAGTGAGTACCTTTAAAGCAGCACTCGCGGCCCGCGCCGCAGATTCCCTTGAAGGGCTGCTGCCAGCCGGGGCACGCGCTGCTCGGGAGGCACTCTCCGCCCCCCAGCACACACTCGGCGGGGTTTGTCGGGTCGGGAGGCGCTGGAAAACACACCACCGTTCGGGTTAGTGCCGACACTCAGACATATATGCCAGTATGAGAAGCGATACAGGGGCGTACTGGGCATACCGTTTCTGGGCTAACAGACAGAAATGGAGCTTGTGAACATGTTTCCGAGAATGCAGTCAGGAAGAAAAGTCGTTATACCGCAGTACATTTTATTTCGAATTATGAATTTTTGGTTTGAGGCGACTCGCGTCAAGAAATGTATAAAAGTAGCATGCTAATTTCTTGATCACTGGAAAGAGAACAACTGTCCTGAAAATGGCCGAACGTGGATATTTCAAAAACACCAAAACCTGCGACAAGGCTTGGGTCTACGGTTTTTCCGCCGAAAATCACGAAGCCTTCCGTGTATCTTCGCCTCAAGAACTGGAGTAGGGGACAGATGTTTCATTTTCGTTGAAACGCTCTAAGCAGTTTAACCCCTCATACAGATCGAATAGGTTGGCCATCTCATGCTAAGCCAGCCCACGTTTTCCTCTCGGTCCATGCACCAGCTGCACCAACACTCACGCCCTGCCGCCAGCGCTGGTGCCACCACGGTCACCAACAGCACCAGCAGCGTCACCACGGGCCCCTTCATAGCTGGCTTCTGATCCGGCTGCGTTGAACTGCCCAGCCTTCGGCTGTACTCCGACTGACTGATGACGCTGCACGGCGCAGTTATATACGCCGTCGCGTGACGTCACCGTGGGGGGCCGCCAGCTGACTCCTGCACGGAAGGAAGGACGTGACGTGGGAGGACGCCCGCAGGCGAAGATAAACCTCGTGCTGGTTGAGCCTCGCACTGGCTAGGGAAACGATCGGTCTGATGCATGCGGTGGACGCGTCGTTGTGGCTTGTCACTGTCGACCGTCCGGATTTGCGTGAGTGGCCGGTTCTGCTGATGTTTGCACACTTCTTGCTTCGTCCTAAAGTCCAATGCTCCGGTCCGAAAAGAAAATGCATTCGGCGTTAGGTTTTTATCATTAAATGTATTGGTGAGATATGCTCTATTGCTAGATAGTTCTCTATTGAAAGGGAGATTTAAAGTAATTTGCATTCTAATACATTACTGTATTTATGAAGGCCTGACTCGTGAGAAAGGAAGCATTGCAACGTACCAAGTTGCAATGGCGGATCCAGGGGCCATCTCGGACATGGTCCCTAACCGCGATTAAGGGGACCAAATGGTCGTTTGCCCTCAAAAACGATATAAGACATGGGTATTTCTACTCAGAGTGTGAAGCTGCTGGAAATCCGAATCCAACCTATGGCCAGCCTTCCACCATCCCCCCCCCCGTAAAGTACCAGCCTTCTCAGCAGCTGAAGTACACTCCGAACACACGGCCAGCGTCTTCCACCCTTCCAGCGTCAACCACTCCGCTGACCTACCATCCGGACCCAGGAAACTCTATTTCGCCCCCTCCCCCAAACGGAACCGCTGGACCCGTCCCTGCCAGGCTGTTACAGGACGGCTGATTGCTCGCAACAGGAGACTGATGGACGCTTTTCGGCCATGAGAAGGGGACACAACTACGGAGTCAGAGGCGAATAAACGGATACTGAGACATCCTGCAACGTCCATGTGACAAGGACCTTGTACCACACTGCAACAGTTCGTCTTAGCATGCAGGTTGGGTCGTCAACATCAACATGTCAGCGTGGTTCTCTTAGCGCTTAAATGAAACGGAAGAACAAGAATGGCTGACAAATGTGGGATGGGACCGCAATACGCCTCGCGACAAAGGTACTGACGCATCTTTTCTGCGGTGGGAGCTATCACCGCGACAATACAGGTCATTAGACATTGTTTCCCATACCGTTCGTTTTGCGTTGTTCTTTTGTTTGACTCGAGCTGGATGCCATCCCTGTTTGCAGCGTGCCGATTCGCTCCTCGTCCCCCTCTCGGCGGTTTGGCCGGCGCCAAAGCCAAACCGTTTGAGCTAGAGCGCTGAAATTTGGTGACTTTTCTCATGCATTCTTTTTACACGTGACTTGCGAAATCTGAACTTCGTGAATGGAATAGAAGCGGCCCCAGGAGGTGTTTCTAGGAGGCATGTCCGGCCATTGTGCGGTCGCTTGAGATGAGCGTTCGCTCGTTTAAATATCAGTGTCGTGGGTCAACATTTAGCAATACTCCGATTTAAGGGGTATTTAATAAGGGATAGTAAGGGGTATTTTTGATCACTGACCCTCAACTTAGTCTAAAAAATGTTTAAAGACTGCCAACGGCAGATAAGGAAACATCATGGAGAGAGATGCAACGTCACGTGTAAGTTGGTTATACGTGCTGAAAACAAAGTATAACACAGAATGTGAACGTTTTTAGACGCTATAACATTGATGCAATATATTAACCCTTTTCCCGGCAGGGGGGGCGGAATCCGCCCCCCCAAGTTTTTTGCTTGCCGATTCCAGGCTTTTTGATGCAGCTTCACGAAACTTGGTTACTTTTCCTAGCCATCCTTTCTACGCGCTGCGACAAAATTTCACAATTCTACTTTGCTCAGGAGCGGAGCCAGGCAACGTTTTTGGGAGAAACCTCAGGCCATTTTTGGTCATGTTCAGGGTAAAAGGAAAATGTCTGCCAAAAACAGAGTTTTAAAGCTAGAACTTAAAACGTTATATGGATATATAGTTAAATAGTTTGGCAATGTGCGCACAAAATTTTGTTTACTTGAGGTCACTTTACAAGGTCAGGTCAAGGTCAAAAGTCAAAATTAATTTTTTCGCTATTATTTCGGCACCATTGTCTTAAATGCCAAACTCGGAATATATGTGACGTAGAAAGGTACCCTTTACTTGTGTACCAAGTTTTAGCTTGATATCAGGTCGGGTCACGGAGCTATGACCTAAAATGTCAGTGCGCGTACCCCATATCGCAATAGCCATAAAATGAAATTTTTGGAATAGAGTGAATTCAGATGATTGAAAACGTTTACAGATAGTATCAAATGCACACGAGATCATTCCAGGTGACCCCATGGTCACTGGAGGTCATTTAAGGTCAAAGGTCACAAGTTGATCTGAAGAACGTGTGACCATGACAGTTCCCCCTTTTTCATGTCCCTGGCACCGCCTATGCTAACATTATACAAACATTGTAATGTGATTTTTACTTCTCTAGCATAGCATGACTAGCAGAAGCCAAAAAAGTGTTTTTACCTTTTTTGTTCATTCAGTTGTTGGAAAATTAATCCTCCTATTTCTAAAACCCTGTGAACGCCCATGAATTTTCTCAAAATTTCAGATTTGTGTACGCATGGTAAAAGCCCTATCCATAATCTCTCGATTCATGCCAGTTTCATTGAAATCGGTCCATAAACGACGGAGTTATAAGAGGTCCAAAAGTACCCCCCATTTTGACATTTTTGCCCCCTGTATCCACGAATTTCGAAATTTTGAAAATTTCTTTTGATAAAAATGTAGTTCACGTGACGGCAAATCGATTGCCGTTTGTTGCAATGAAATCGGACGAATAGTTCTCGAGATCTCAGGGGGGCCGAATCCGCCCCCCTGCCGGGAATCGACCATACCGTCTAGCCCTCCGGTAATAGGGTTAAGGCTGTAGTGAAAGCATAGATAAGTATCAGATGCGCAGCCAGGTACAGAACTTTCTTTTCTCTTACTCCGATCCTCACCAGCGAGGTATTTACGCCACTGATTTGAAACCAATAGTAACATTTATGGGAAAGACATGTATAACATACACGTGTATATGCATTGGCGGGGAGGAGAAAAAGTGGGCGGGCCCAGGAAAAATAGATAGGGGAGCAAGAAATAAGTCTGGTTTGGTATTAATGGTTGCTGATTGCATCTCTCAGTAGTTAAAATTGCTCCCCACTTCAGTTTCCTATACGTGCCATTGGTATTTCTAATACGTTGTGTCCATAGCCTCATGTAAAGATTTTGCCACTGGCTTAGCCAATCAGGCAAAACTGGGCGGAAAATAATTTGTAGATAGCCGCCCCCTGTGTTTCAAATCTCGAGTCTGCCACTACTACAAAACTTGCTTCCAAGTATACGTCAGATTAATCGAAAAGCCAAAAACTTTATATGAGAGTCAAAGAAAGTCTGCTTTGGTACGTTTTCATATGCGAAACGTTAGTTCAGATCGCGAGCTTTTGTTTAAACCCTGTTTTGTCCAGATCTGTCCAGTAATTCGGCACATCTTAAAGAAGCCAATCGCCCCCCCCCTGCCGTGGATTTTAAGTGAAATCCACGGCATGGAAATAGGGTTAAGTGACGAGCTCAGTAGACTCCACTTATGTATGTATATTGTAAGAGCGCAAAGGTGATGCTAGTATGATACATAACCCTATGTCTCTTGAACATGTGCCATCCAATGCTAGGTGCGCCATCGATTTTCTTAGGACTTTATTTTGAAACACTGTTAGTTCTTTTGATTCGACATTGTTAGGAAGCACATCCAATGGCAGCAATATATATATATATATATATATATATACATAAGTAACAAGCGCTGGGTAAGATCGTCCAATTACATTGTTTCATTGCGTTTCAGTGTGAGTTCGGATTCTGAAGCATCAGGAGCAGGACGAAGCGAAAAGTGTTTATGCCACTAGATGCACCTGGCTAATTAAGAAGTCATTACCCAGTCAAATGCGAACGACACCTGCATATAAACATGCGGCCCTTTGTTTGCTAAAACATAGGTGCCAGTGATCTCGGTTTAGACGGAAAAAAAACGGGCAGCTGGTGCCAGTTATGTCCGATGAAGGTACTCCAAACTGCTTTTTAAAGAAGGAACGGCTGATATCGATAAGATGCGACAATATGGCGTCGAGCTGATCTTCAGCACGCGTCGCAGGCCTTGTGGCCAACTTTGCTTTCGTCCCATGGCTGAAGATTTCCGACAGTTGTTTGGAGAACTCTCAACAGAATTTTCCATCGTTTCTTCCTAGTCATTCCCATACGTCTATGACAAAACGTCTGGAGAACAGGTGGTCTAAATCCTCCCCCCAGCATGTCCAGTCATGCTTTGTTATGACGGCCGCAGGCAGCCGAACCTCTCGCTGTCAGAACAGAACACATCGGACGGCCTAAAACGTCAGTAAAATGTCACAGGTCAGGCTGAGCCAGAGCCTGCGGTCGTCACACGTCACTAGGAGTACCTGGTGGCCGCGCGGATGCCCACACCGCACCCAAACTTCTGGTCGCACCACGCATCGGCGTAAACGAAGTAGAGCATCGCCGAAACGCTACAGAAAATGGCGACATTCGACAACTCGGCATTTACGACAGCAAACTGGAAAAAGTGGGACAACTGTCTTATGATCAAACGACGAGTAAAATGAGCACGCAGAAGCTATCATGCATCGCGTCTGAGTCATATCAGGATCCCGGCACCTTAGCATGTTTAGGTATGACATGGGTGCTTTGACATTTAACGTTGTAAACCACGCAGTTTTGCATGAACTAGGAACAAGAAACAAAAAAGAGAGAGAATAACAGTGATGAGAGAGAGAGAGGAAGGGAAGTAGAGAAAGAAATGGGTAGAGAGGTAGACAGATAGATAAAGAGGGGAAAGAGATAGAAACAGATAGGTAGGTAGGTAGGTAGGTAGGTAGGCAGATAGATAGACAGGTAGATAGAGAGAGAGAGAGCGAGAGATAGAAATAGGTTGATAGGTAGGGAGAGAGAGAGAGAGAGTTGTATCGAAGAACACAAAGCCAGCCATGGTCGAGCTCTACAGAAACTTCCACATTCCGTGTGATTCGACCTCACCGGAAAATGACTTCAATGAAATTACAAGAAAACCGTGTTGCTGCATCACTGTCTAGGAAATCTACAGTTCGTGGGAGTTCGGCCCGGCAAGGCGACGTCACGTCAACACGCTGCTCGGCTGCTATCTCAGCATACATCCTGCTTGGAGAGGCAAACAGAAGGGTGGAGCTGGGTGCAACGTGCAAAGCTCTCGACGATTTTGCTATTGGCTATTGCTATTGAAAGTGATGAAGACTCTGAAATTTTACGCTAAAATAGCTTGAAAGATCACCTAACCTTTTGAGCTATACTAGCTTCGATAACTTGTTCTAATGCTGGTGCAAGAAGCTCAGCTGATGAAATCCACGTGGCCCATTTCCACTGTGTCTTTAATTTATATTTATAAAGATACGTCTTTACCAAGGTAAATGAAAATATCGTTTGCCTTCTCATCTCGCCACCCTTGATCTTCCAGCTCTACCGCAGCATGCAAATAGACCACGTCTTTCGACGGACGTCGCCCTGGTTGAAGCTGTTGAGTGGATGGTGCGCCGGATCGAAAGTGACCACGTCGTTGCCGTCACCTCGACTGACATCAGTCGAGCTTTTGACATTGTCGACCATGACGTCCTCCTGACCCAGCTCTAATGCCATGGCATCGATCCCAAGTGGTCCGAGAGCTCCCTCGCTCCGAGCCGGTAGCCCGATGGCATCGGCGGCAGGTTCTCTCTCCCTTCCTCGCTCCCACGGTGTTCCGGAGGGATCCATTGCCAGTCCCATCCTCTCCAGCATCGTCACGAATGACTTGCCATCCCATCTGCCTCACGGACGTCTTATATCCTATGCCAATGACACCCAGCTGCTAGACTCCGCACATCCTGATCATTTATCCATCCTAAAATCCCGGCAAGAAGAGACTCTCCTTGCTGTCAGATCTTACTTTACATCCAACTCCTTGAAAACAAACCCGTCCAAAACTACGCTGCTTCTTGTCGGCGCAGTCCAAAGCCCAGGGGCGTAGATTTGTATTCTTCTGAAAATACAAATACAATTTGTATTCTTTTGTATTCCCCCATGTTGATTTGGGGTCATTCAATGTTGGTTTGGGCCCCCAATAATTTCTGCCGATTTGGAGAGAAATGGGCAAAAATAACGAAAAGAATAAGAGATAAATAAGAGATAAGAAGAAGGTATAAAATAAAACATAAAGTGATGCATTCATCTATCTCTGTATCTCCTATCCATCTATCTGTCTACTATCTTTCTATCAATCTATCTATATGGCTTGATATTCTTATATATATATATATCTATATATATGGCTATATATGCCGTGTGTGTGTGTGTATATATATATGGGAGTATGCACAATTTTTACTTAATAAATAGTAACAAAAGACTTATAAATTTCTATTCATCAAAATAAAGTGGGTTAAATCCGTTAAGACACCGACATTTGGGGAAGGTTAGGTTGCCGGACCTTTGGTTCGTCCCCCCCCACACTCATTTACAGAAACCGACATCCCTGTCAGAACCTTTACGAGACCACATCCTTCCATCTTAGCTTTGCCGGCCGCATACTAACCCCTTCTCCGTTTGTTGCGTCGCCGGTTGCCACCTGCACGTTTCGTACGCCGACAAAGAGGCAGGCTTCCATCGACGCTATATTTGAGCGTACAGGCGACGGGAGAGGGATCTCGCTTTGGTGATCCCTCCCGCCCGACGTCGCCTGCGCAACTGCCTGTCGGTCGGCTCGTCACAGTGCCGGCCGGCCGGCCACACACATGGGCACCGGGACATTTTTTTTGCAGGAGGCGCGGCCGACGGGGGCCGCCGCACCAGAAGACGCCAAACCTGGCCCCAAGGTCCGACGCGCCGGAAGACGCCGAACCTGACCCAGCCGTGGCCAGACCTCGCGGCGGGGGCGCCGTCGTCGGCGCCGTCGGCGGAGTCAGGAACGCTCCTGACGGCCCACTCAAAGGCCGCCGAGCCGGAAGGTACAGGCCCGGCTCCCCGGCCGGACGACCCCCCACCAAGCCGTGTCGTGTTGAGATGCCGCTGGCCGGAATGGTCAGTTCGTTGGGAACACCGTTCGTGAAGATGCTGGGGTTCACCATCGACATCTCGTCTGGGAAGAAGCACATATCCAAGGTTACCAAAAAGTGCAACTCAGTCCCTTTCACAAAGTACGTCATCGTCTCACGCCCGAGGTCCGTGGAAACTTCTAATCCAGTCCCATGTTTTCCCCCACAGCCTTTACTGCCTCTCGTTCTGGGGGGGGGGGCAGCTCAGCCGAGTTCAGAAGGTGGTGAACTTTGGGGCCAGGATCGTTGCGGCGCTCGCAAGCGGAATTCGGTCTCGAGGACACGAGGCCCGGCAACATCGGTGTCTCGCGAGCCCTGAACGATTCGCGTGCTCCGGTGACGGTCCGTTTCTTGTTCACTCCACGTACCGCTGTGTCCCAGCGGGCCATCCCGGCGTGGCGGCCGACGCCTTGGAGCCGCCGGCTTTCCGTCTGTCTGTGGCCGGCAGGACTTTTTCGTGTCGCGCGGCCTCGTCCTGGAACCGCCTGCCGCCGCCCATCACCGTCGTTCGAGCGCGAAGAGAAATTCTCAGGCTCATACTCAGGCTCAGACTCAGACATTTGTTAAAGTCCTCCACTACACACGGTGGCTATTCAGACTTTTCGTCGGTAACTACAACGAGAAGAATTAAGGAAAGGTCAAAACAGGTAAATGCAAAAGGGAACAATGACACGGCCACAATCAGTCGGGCGCAGGATGCAGGTGATCCACCAGATGACGGTCGAAAAATGAAACTGGCGGGCCCAGCAGCTCAGACGACAAATTATCGTAAAGGGCGGCCACCCGGCAGCACTACCACCTCTTACCCATCTCCGCTGGATTCGTAGTTAATAATCCGGTCGAATGTGCCTGTCAAACTTTAACAGAAACTTGACTAACAATCTCTTGCGCTTTGACGTGTCTGACTTGGCCTGATTTTATCTGTAGCGTCTATGTTACAGTGTTTGTTTGCATCACTGCTCCATCATTTTCACTGTCAAAATGACTGGAACTGAACATTAAAACACGCGTTGAAAGGATCCTTTCATGAACTGAACTGAATTGAACAAAACGAAACGGAACGACCACTTTATTTTCTAGTTCTGGAAAGTTTTAGTGATTCTTATTTTCGATACGTCAAGAAACGTTAAGTCTTCAGTTCCAGCAGGAGGCATGGCCCCTTAGCCCCCTTGGCTACGCCCCTGAATAAAAGTCAAATGAAATGAAACCATTTCGGTTTTGACTCATAATTAGAATAGCACGTGGCACGTGTGCCACGTGGTATGCCACGTATGTCATATGTACGCATTAATATCGTATGGAGGTATTTCTTCCTGAAAAAAGAGTAATCAGGCGTACGCACCTACAACCACTACCAGTTTTCGTCTGTAGATAAGGCATTACGGATGTGCTGAAGCGTGCTAAACGTATATGTGTAATTGTATAAATGTGTGAATAGTTCGGACATTCGCAATGAAGATTCCTGCAAGGTGCATGATAAGCGCAGCCTCCCGTGTTTTTCGTCGTTATTGGAAATCTATTTTGTAATTTATTTTGGAGCTTTTGTACTATGTTAATGCATTTCACGACGCAAATTAACTATTCCAATGCTAAACCTTCTCCGGGCCGTGATGTCAACCCCCTATAATACTGGGTTGACATATGTATTTGATGTCTGACGTCTGATCTGATAAATGACATAAATACTAGGTCGACCTTGTCTGACTTTAATATGTTCGTAGCTAATTGAATATGCGTGTTAGACACATCTGCAGCGTATCCCAATCAAAACACATACTTTTACATCCAGAAGAACGAGACTTCTTCCCGTACAAAAGATGATTTCTTGCCTTCGTTTTCCGATTTTCGTAAAATGATCAGAGTTAGCCCCAAATAGCCGTTTTCCGCTCCATGTTGATAGTCATGCCCCCGTTTAATTGTTAAATCCTTTTTGAACGACATGGGAGACTTGTTTATAAATGTTTTCTGCCAAAAGTGCCAGCGGAGTAATTTGACATAAGATGATCCCGGTCGCTTTGATAGCGACCTTAACTAAAAAAAACATGCATTTTCTAGTTTGGACACAAGTTTTCGAACGGTATTTTTTCCTTTTTCCGTGGAACTTATAATCCTCGAGATCTTGGGGAGGGGGTCTCATGAACCCCCGGCCCGGCGAAAATGTGCGTCCGGAGGCCGGTCCAGCGAGATTAACAGTCTGCAGTGCGTGTTGTAGGAAACATGTATGGGACATCAGCGGCTCGAAGTGCCGAACAACAGTCTGAAAACCCCACAAAATGCTTAGTTCGGAAGAGAAACGTCGCACCGAACCGCGGGAGAAATTGGAAGAGGTCGAGAGAACGCGCCCGCCAGGCTGAACGGTGCTCGAGACCGTGGCCGGGGCCGGGTACATCCGTCGTCGGCTGACGGTGTCGGCCGCAGCGGCGGTGGAGTCTGCGGGGGTCAGCTGACTGAGCCGGCGCCGGCCCGAAGTCGGACGGAGGGGCGGACGTGCGCGGAATCGACGTTCACGGTTGCTCACCTTGTGTAACTCATTCGCTTACGAGAAACGGCAAAATAAATGGATCCACAGATGTTCCGTTCTTAGAGGAAGTTGCTAAGCTACTGACTGGATGAACGGAGTGTGATGGCGCCTTTCTTCCACTGACCCTGCGCAGTCACGTCCACATTGCTCGGTAATGTCGTACTATGTCTTTTGTCACTTCGATTTTAGGATATCGGTTTGCAGAAATAACGTGGCTGCTTACATGTTGTTTTGGCAAGGCGTTTTCAAGCTGTAACCAAATGGAAAATCAAGTAAAAGTTTTACAGAATTGGTTTACATTAGACACCACGTATCGAGCCATGGTGTGGTCTGCACGTAGCCCGCCTGGGTTTGATATGACAGGTAAAACGGTGCATGGCTGAAGATCCAAGGGGTGGGGTTTGGGAGGCCGACCTCTCCACTATTCAGGGATTCTAACATTAGGCCTATGGCAACGACTGGAAAGAAACGGTCCGAAATTCCATGTGGACCTCCAACAAGAATTTTCGGAAATCTGCAGCCATTGAACAGTGCCTTTTTTGCTCCATCAGCACGTTTGTCAGACCGTGCCTGTCCTTTCCAGGTCACGTGAGTCAGTGCAACTTCTATTCGGCTTTAATTCGAAATCCGAACATGGGTCATACCTGCCGGTCCAGTTAAAGTGTCTCCTCAGAGTGAGCTGCCGCACTCCGGCCACATCAGTTAGCTAAGGCTGGAAACAGTCGATGTTGTTTTCAATGGGAAGACAGTGCATCATTTCGCCGTCCAGCAAAACTGGCCTGGGATCGGATTGCCACACATGGGCCACATCAAACCGACCAGTTCGTCCGCAGTTCACCTTCCTTAGATCAGGAAGCCAGTGCATGTTCACATTGGGCTTCCCTTTCAATTAATCTGATGGTTGGAATTTAAAAAGGCTGCCCTAGGCGCCCAGCTGAGTTGGCCTAAATTGGCCTCAGAAAAAAAAATGTGGCAGGGCATTTCTGTTCTCAAAATGGGGCCAAAACAGGCCTCCCGGCTAATGGAAGGCAACCACCGTCTTGACGCCGTCCAGCGACGGTGGAAAAAGGGGGGCAGGAGGGGAAGCCTGACGGCTGGGGGCGAAACCATGTTTTTGCCCCCCAGAAATTTCTGCCACTGCACTAAGCAAAATCGTAAAAATAACCTTTTGCTGTTAAAAAAAGAATAAGTATCATTGTGGGAGCAAGGGCGACAGACCATAACTGTTTTCGCGAAACGTAGTACAAATCCGAAGGTTTTTTTCAGATACGGCGGTCATTAAATTTGATGGCACTCGGCGCCCGTTCCAAGACGCGACATTCTGGTGATGATTTCAGGAGTAATCAGCACAAGTGTACGCGGCAGCAAACGTGACATCAATGGACAGAATTATAACAGTTTTTGTGGACATTAATACAGGGGCGTAAGAACAAGGGGAAGGGGAAGGGCGGGGCTATGACTCCAATTTTTTGGAAATTTAACATTAGCTCTGTGGGGAAAATTATATTATATTCATTATACATTAGCCCTAAGTGTTTTTAGCGTTACTCAGCTTGATGTATGCTGAGATTTTTTTATACCATGCGTAGTGGTGTTGGGTATTGTGTTCATTGTTAATCCTTTGGGCACTCTGGCAAGATGGTTCTGTCCTACATGTCAGACGTTTGGTGCTGGCGTCATTACAGTATGTATGCGTGGGAGACAGCCAAAGCCAGGGCCTCGTCTAAGGAATTCTGACTGTGGGGGGAGGCAGGTCTGAAAACTTGGTATTCCAATATCACCTGCCTACTGCGTTGTGTAAAAACGAAATCACGGAAAATTCGTTAATGTAGTCCCTAGGAGCAACATTTTTGTGTTCGTTTAGAGTGGTTCGTTACGTGGAACTGGCCTTTTCAAACCCTGCAGTTTTGCCCTGCGAAAGATAGTTTTTTCCTACTGTAGATCTTGTCATGAGCCATAACCTCGTTTAAGCTACAAGGGCCCTATGTTTTGACCCCCACCAGTTCAAAAGGGGCCCTGTATTTTGCCCCAGATGGCATCAGTGACCTTAAGGTGCGGTTTTCAGGTCACATATGTATCAAGAACATTCTTACAGAAGCGGAGCCAAGTCCATTGGAGGATGTCGTAAATGCACAGCTCGGAAGACGAACGTGGGCTAGGTAACAATGTGCTGCTACATAATGCATATGATAGCCGCATGCGACATAAAGGAAGGGGTATCCCATAATAAACATCATTTAACATGGCGCAATTTCTTCACAAAACCGACCCCAACAACTATGCACCACTTTGTCAAGATCTGTTTTACTATGTCTTTTTAATGCAATACTTTAGCCATAAAGTCAACTTCCGCAGAACTCGGAGGGACGATCCCAGTCTGGCTAAGCCAATGACATATGTCGCCATGTTGTTGCATTGCTTAATTGGATGTGTTCCTTGTGACGCTAGGAACACCTGAATGATTCACAAGCACACTTTTAGATGTTCTGATGTCATTGCTATGGTACATGTAGGTTAATACAGCCTTTCTTTCCTCCATGTTACGAACTCTGTGATCTGTGTAGTGTGTAGCGACCACGTCCCGAACAGGAGCTGAGAATTTCCGTACAGGACTGTCACCGACACTTCTCCGTCAGTATGTAACAAGAAGCGCGCTATCTTGCCTATGGTAGATTTGCTTTCATTGTTGGATATCTAGAGGAGACTGTGCTCTTATGGGTGTTTCTAGCCTCACAAATTGCTAGCGTCTGCAAAGAAGTATGTGAGTGGTTACGAGGGTGGAGGCGGTTTCGTGAGATACAGGGACCCCTTGAAATGATGACATTGTGAGATGTAAAGGGATATGAAACACTGCTACTCCCAAGTACAAAAACGTATATATCCATATGCCGCATGAAGACCAGTGAACTTACATATGAAGCATTAAAACAACTGCATGAGAAACCATTAATGATAAGGATAAGACAATGAACGAGCACACGGTATTTGCAAGGAAAGAGCTGTAGACATGTAGACTCCGTGTCATGACCAACAAACTTAGCTTTACAGCATTAGAACATTTGCAGGAAAAATCAGCAATGATTAGGGTAAGAAACTGTCAAAACTGATCACATTTCTTTCATATCCGATACGATATATATGCCTTTTGCCACACATCATCGGTTTCTAGCACGCGTTTTTCTTCGGGACTAGGGATGACTCAGTTACCTCACAGAATGCCGTGTGGTGGAATATCGAGCGCAGAAATCTTGAAAACAAAATGTCAGAAGTAAAGCATTAAACAGGGTAACTGTCGACAGACATGAACATCATACGGTAAAACTTGGAACGGCAAGATGCCCAATATGGATAAATATCTAAAAGCGATATTTATCGAAACGGAGAAATATTGCGGGACGAAATATCGGATGAACAAATAATCGCGAGGGTATACTTTGTATCATCGTATCAGGGACGGGCATCGCAAATGGGCTGGTATGGAATGGCCAACTTTTGCATTCCAAACCATGGAGTGGGACAATATGTAACAGCTTGATATATCAAAGGATGAAGATTATAAAAGACATGAACCTGATGGCGAGGTGATCAGGACTTCTGTCTGTCAAAAGTCACGGACGGAATTCAAGCTCTTCCCAAGCTAACTGTCGTTGGCAGATACGGTAATCAGCGCGGTCCGTCGCCGGAGATCGGCGGTATGTTCAACGATTATTCTATCCGAGACGCTGGAAAAACGTTTTCTAGTTCACTGTCATGCATTATTATCAGGCGAAAGATCCCTGGCAACATGAGTCACAGGTTGTCTTCAAAAGATTACTGGGAAAAGAGGATGGGCAGTTTTTCGAAACCCGGGACCCGAACCCTCTACACTATATGACGTGAAAAGCCAGCATTTTTGCATGCACACCATCAGATCCAGTGGTCCAACCAGGGTATTTGTCTAGTCGGTTCAGTTCAGTAACTCCTGAGACAACCGAAATATTTTTTTCAATTTTAGCTAAATAGCGAAGACACTTAGAAGGTTATGTGTAAACCATGGAAAGATTTCACGGCGGTCCTGCTGAGCTGTCCCCGTACAGTTTTATGGAAAAGTCAGTACCCGTGCGCTACTAGGTGTCCATATTGCGATATCATTTACTTAGATATCTGTCCGATTTGTTATTGATTCCTTTCCCGACCTTCTGTCATTCACTCATCGACACTTGGTATAGACAGGTTGGTGTCTATACTGCTTCGACATTTATGCTGAACTTTTTACATTTGATGCTTTCTCATTCCATGCTTTGTCTGACGAAATAGTTGCCTTTCCACATTACTCCGTGCATTGATGTCCGGCAGTTCGTATTTTCCAGTTCGGAATTCCCGTTATTCATCTTATTCGATGTGTTGTGTTCGTTGGCTGTAATCGAACAAGTCATCCCAACGTATTTCATTCCGCTTCTAAGAAAATGGCTGATTTGAGGGCACCTTGACTTCGAAATAATACCACGACGTGCTATAGGCCTGTGAGGTGAAATATCAGGTCATTTTGCATTTCAGTGAGCTCTAAGTTTATTTGATTGCGTGGCTAAAACAAACTAAGCTTCATGAGAAGGCAATTGGTTGTGAAAAACGGTCATATTCCAGGCAAAATGCATGGTTTAAAAAAACACGTAAGTTCTTCAGAAGTAGAGCACTTAAAACTACATCAGTGTTGGTTTTCGGGATATGGCTGCGTACAAGATAACAATGCGTTTTGGATCTTCCTTTTTTGCCTTTAGCCTACTATCTACCTCGCGCTTTTCCCCTCATAGTTCGGCTTCATTGTTTTCGGTTTTCCCTTTCGGTGTCATTGCAGCATAACAATGGTATTAGCATATGCTATTTCCATACACTGCCACCTCTGATTTACTCGCAAAAAAAACTGATGGACGAAACATTTTGCAGTGGCTTTGCATTTGAAAAAATTTTAAGCGACCACAGAAAACCCGGCATTTATTGTGCATGTCTGCAATGACTTCGCGTTTAAAAAAGCTACGTCTCCGCAGAGAATCTGTTTCAGACTTAATGATTTTGAACATTCCAAATGCCTCTCCCCCACAACTGCCTGGTTTTGCCTTGACGCGGGGCGCCGGCGACTCCACTGTGGGGACTGGGCCTCCCCCACACCCAGTTAACGTGTTAGACGAGGCTCTTGACAAAGCTGCTTTGGCAAGAGCTTGAGGCAATGATTGCATTCTCGTGTAATAGTCCGTAAGAGCTCATTACTAAGCTTCGAGTTATACTTTAATGTTATGCCAGGAAACTGCCTTTCAGCCGTTTACAAATACACGTTATAATAATGTTGATTTCGTGTCGCAAACGCAGGCAACATAAGAGACAGAAGTTTGCATCATTCGCCATGATACAGAAAGATGTCCAAGGGCAAAGACCTGACAAATGTCAATGGGTACAGACCTGAACAAAAAAAACATGCATATTAGAGAGTACCAGTGCACACCAGCACCAAAAGCTGGGGAAGAAGTCTGTTTAACGAAAAATTGGGCGGTAGCAAAAAGAACGAAATTCAGTTATTTCTTTTTTGGGGGGAGAAAGTAACCCAAATAAGGCCGGCCGTTGATCCAATAGAGCTTGCCCCCCCCCCTCCCCCAGCCGAAAATGTAGTCCACCGTCCCTGACGCCATCACCCATCAGTCAAAATGCTAGCTGGGAAGGAACCTGTAAAGGTTTTGTAACGCACACACAAGAGTGTCTAAATCGCACTTCGTTTACGGAGGCGGGGGGGGGGGACTCTCGAGAACCCCTTCCCGTGACCTCGGGAACTAAGGGAGCTGCAGAGGCGACACCAATGAGCAAGGACAACAACACGTTTTAGGACAGTGACAAGAAGGCAATAAAACTAAATCAGACGATCCCAGAAGCTGGCCCTGAGTGCTGAACATTCTAGAAACGTCCAGAAATGTCTTTCCATTTCTAAAAAGATCAGTTTATTACACCTCAAAGCATCTCAGGCTAGGTAAACAGTAACTGGAAATCAACGCTGATTTACGTCCATAAGAGCCTGCTGATATAAAACAGACATCAAACATACGTTTTTGAGTCAAGAATGCTATTTATGGGAGGATAAGGTAACTTTGCACTGTAAAAGATGAATAATGTTCATTGAAGGTCATGTGAGGCCAATTAAGTTAAGATTTTACAGTTCATATCTTGTGATTTGTCTGAGATAGGATACGGAACAAAGCTATTTCATCGCCATAGTCATGCTAAGGTGTCCTTGATTACCATCCATAAACCAAGTGATGTATCTATCTTTCTTTCTATCATCTTTCTATATATATATATATATATATATATATATATATATATATATATATATAGATGTTTTCAATTTGTTATTTGATAAATAGGGACAAAACTGACAAGTTTCCGTACATCAAAATAAAGTGGGCTAAATCCGTTGAGAAATCCACATTTGGGGGAGATTAGGTTGTCGGACCCTGGGCTTGCCCCCCCCCCATCATTACAGAAATCAGCACCCCTGTTGGCATGGCAGATTATGGGCAGTTCAAATCAAATCAGAACAAGGGCATATAACAGACAAAATATGCCAGTCTCGCCCCAAAAATTCGCGATTGACTGTTGATTAGCTTTCAAAGGACAAAGCGAAACAATGGAGCATGTCTGAGTTTATAGATAAGGATGTCTCACCGTCAATAGTTCTGACAGTTCAGCCTATAGGTGAAATGGACAATTCTTTGGATCTCAGAAATGAATGAAATATAACATGTGAAACCAACTATGCATACGTCGCCCAACAACGTTTTACGAAATTCCTTGTCATCCCAAGAGTACCGCGACCCTTCAGGTGTAAGGCAATGTCATTTCGATAAAGTCAAGTAAAGCCATTTCACTTCATTTTTTTCATTTAATTTATTGCTCATGTGCATCTGCTGATTGACCCGCAACCTGACTTGGCGCTGACCTTGACGCTCTGACCTTGGCACTGACACTCGCGAAGGCCTTCATGAGTAAAGTGAGATGTATACCTTTATCATAGGCTTTGTTAGAAGCAGGCACGTAGCTGGGATTTTTCCTGAAGGGGGGAGGGAAAATGTCAAATTTCGCCATATGCCACTGGCATACGACGAAATTTATGGGAAAAAGAAGCAATTTCATGTAATTTACCTTACGTTAACGCACATGAAAACATGAAATGTTCGTTTTTGCAACATACATATGACCAGTATTAACCCGCGCACGACCGTCGGTCCGTCCCGAACACCGGCGACTGGGGGGGGGCAGTTGACTGCCCCCCCCCTCTAACTCGCGAACGGTTGGTCGCACGATAAAAATAAGCATACCGTTGGAAAGCCTGTCACAAGTAGAGCTCGAAACTGGTCTCATTTTTAGTTTTAGATAATATTTAAGCCAATTTACGCCCTATATATGTTTTCTCATAGCCGACTGCATGAGACCGAGAAATGGCCTGAATCTCAAGGACTGTGACTAATAACGCATAGGTAAAGGCACCAGCGCACAAGTAAATGTCCGCGGATGCCGATACACGTCTAATTCCCCCAGATTTGTTCAATATATACGCCGAAACGTTGAGTTAAAGACACCGTAATTCTCCCGTCAGCCGTCAAGTGTGCGCCGCGGCCGTATGCGGTACCAAATTGACGGGAACTAATTTTGGCGTTCCTTTATTTTCGCGAAAAAAGACGATCTATGTCAATTTTATTGATCGTTGTGGTTCTTGTGATGGTTTCTCGTGCTTAAATTTTGGAAAAATTTATTAGTTGTCAATGTACAAAGTTGGCGGAGCTTTATTCGCGAGAGCCTGTTTATTTCCAAAATATGCTACTTTTTCAAACTTTTTGAGGTTCCTGGTATTAATTACGTCTGCGCACGCTAGTTTTGCCATTTTCTACCCATTCTGAGTAATTCATCGTCGATTTTGACGGTGGTGCATTTTGGCCCACTACAGTTATTCGTGACCTGACCTCAGGTCAATGGCTGGAAGTCACTGATACTTTGCCCAATGACGGTAACCAGATGTCTGCTTCATTCCACAGTAAAAATGTTATGGAATGTTCCGTCAATTTCCGAAAAAATGGCGATATGTCTTAAAAATGGGCTTGACCTTAGGTCAATGACCCAAAAAATTCCGAAAAATCTGAGATAGCAGATTTGTTGCATCTATCACGTTCACTAATCCCTGAAAGTATTATTGAGATATCTTGTTTTGCGAAAAAGTTAGAGGGCGCTAAACTTTTTTTGACATAGGTCTGTTTGACCTGACCTAGGTTAGGCACCTGACGTGACATGAGGTCAAAATTTTGATACAAGATGTGAAATTGATGGAGCAAAAGGTACACAAAGTTTCGTGAATCTGTGTTTGTTGGTTCTCTCGCAATCTCAGAAAAAACCCAGGGGGGGCAGTCAACTGCCCCCCCCCAGTCGGGGACGGGTTAAGTGTTCCTGCGAAATTGCTGTATATCTAGTGTAGACCGCTTGGCTCAGGAAGCCATGGCCCCCATGGCCCGCCCCTCCTCCCCTCCCTTGGCTACGCCCCTGGCTAGAAGTGAATGACAAACGCATTTGAAGCCCATTTTGTCGCATATGCGATTTTTCAAATAATCAACCCGGCCTCAGGTCACCGAGCCCTCCAGAAGCGGAACGTGATCCGGCAGGGGGGCATGGGCAGAGGCTACTTTCCGAGCCATTTTTATCCGAGCCTCAAACCCAAAACGTATAACATGACTGAACCCTCGCCAACAGCATGTTGCACCATCCAAACGGTAAAAAGCAGTTTGGAGGCAACGATGTGTAACAGTCATTATGCTCGCGTTCTGACCGAAGGATCCCAGGTTCGGGTCCGGATGATATAACGGCATTTCGCCGTTCCCCAGGTCAACTGGCGTGAGAGGTAAGGATTCGAAATGGCGTTTGCAATCGAGAGTCGGAAATAACCCGGTAGCCAACCAAAGTAAAAGGCGGTTTGCGCCGGCGTAGCCAGATGGGAGGACTTGGGGGCTCGCGCTCCCTCCCCCCCCCCCAACAGGTTCGCATTTTTTAGTAGAACCCACTGCATATAGTCTTCCCAGCAGGCACTGAGTTCTGGCGTCGCCCTTAAGAAAATCCTGACCTCGCCCCTGGACGTTCGCATATCCCTTTTCCCATGGCCGGAGACCCTTGGGGCTGGGGGTTCGGATCCCTCCCCAAAGTCCAGGGATTTTTGCATCAGGCCTTTGGCAATGACTGGAGAGAAATGTTCTGAAATCCTATGTCGGCCCCCCAGTAACCTCCGCAAATCCGTCCAGACATGCTTCTCCCCGTAACAGGCCTGCTGTATAAGAGATACTTTCGCAAAGTATGCGGCCCAGACTTTCATCCACCACGTGACTACATCAGGACTTGGTTCACGGTTCGATAATTGGTTCCAAGATAGTTTTTAACACCCTTGGATGTCACATCAGACGTGAACTAAATGACATCCAACGCGTAAACATAACGGTCATCAGCGAGCAGAAGGGAACGAAAGATTTTATATTTAGTGGCCAAACAAAAATCCTTGAATTTATGCCTAGGTTCGTAAACGTGAACGTCGGTTATATGCAATAAAAATAATAGAAAGGACAGAAGTCATCAAATTTCACTAAAATATGTCTAAAGGAAGCAAAAGACTAGAAATAAGGCGATAATTCTAAGTTCAACCAAAATCGAACTGGAACACCTTGCCTCCCTCTTTCCTGATCAGCCATCTTTACGCATTGTATTTCGGTTACGAAAGCGTGCGGGAGGGGAGAAGTGGGCTTTTGTCGAAATAGGACGCCTGTCATCTTGGGGACGAAGGGTCGGCCCACACAACTAATATGTCTTTGAAAAGAATCAATAAGGTATGCAGAGTGATCGTTCGCCTCGCCCATGTGGCCACCTCTCTTGGGTCGTGACCCAAATGGCTGAATGAAGTTCATGTACATGAACCATGGGCATGGGACGCGCCAGGCTCTCCAGAAACTCTCTTGACGACTATTCCGATCCATTATAGTCATGGTTGGAGGTATTCATATTTTCCCTGTGATCATTGGTTGCTATGCACTGTTGTAACATTCATTGTAAATGAACAATTTAAATCATCTTAGGCATGCCATAGACCTCTGGTAGCCTGGATGGGCAGTGCTGCCTTGATGAAATCCTTCACTCTCAACTGGAGATTTTGAGGACAGCCTGAATTGTGCAGTTGTAGTCTAAATAGCTACTCTGCTATCACATTTTGAGTGGGAGAAGTATGTTGTCGTTTTCTGGGGCCGCCTGCTGTGTTGCGCACCGAAGGCATCCACAGATTCTGTTGCTGGTGTATCCAAAAGAATAAACCCCACCATGCCTGCTCCTGTTTTTTTTCTGTATTTTTGTGCAGTTATGTTTGAAGAAATGTGATCTCTTCTTAGAGTATGAATGTACTTTGTAATGAGGATGTGATAATATAATCAAGTTCTTTGATTCCCATATGTCACTCCCATCTTCATTTCTTTTGGCTTTGTTTATTGTGGTTTTATTGTACATCTTGTCAGGATTTTGGCAATGTTTTTCATGTTCTTGAGCCATTCAACCTTTATCACCAGTGCATTAGGCATTATTGCAGTAGATATGGCAGACATACCTTTACCTGCTGTGTTGTTAGTTATATGGACCACTACAGCTGATGGGTATGCTTTTCAGGAACTACAAGACCTGGGGAGAGATCCACCAGCACAGTGCTCGGCCGGACCAGTAGGAGATGACTGTGAGCCGGCAGTTTGGTTTTTATAGCCAGTTAACTTCTGAACATATGACACTGCTAGTGTATGGAAATAGTGCACTACAGTGGCAGCTTTGTGCTGTGTAGCTGACCATGTAATTTATTTGTATTTTAGTAAATGAACACAACAGTAAACTCACAGGAGTACTGATAAAAATGGGAGAAATGCTTTTTTGTGGCTCCTGATAGCATTTTGTTGATTGGATTAAAGGTTTTTGTGCTGTGAAATGTTTACTAGGATTCTAGAGTTGAAGCAGATACCTCTTCCACCATGTGTAGGTTATTTGCACTGTGACTAATTGTGCCTGGCTATCCATTATATTTATGTGGTCAAAATGCCCAAAGCATACAAATATTGGATGTTTTCCGTGTCGGTTTCAGGAAGTGTATTGATGATGATTCCATGGCCTGTCAGAAGATTGTGACTCAAGTTCTGTAGCACACCTAAATTAATGTACTTTTATCATATGGTCTGTTCTCTTCAGCCATTCTTGCAGTGCAGGTTAGACTGCACAATACAAACTGCATGTCAGCAAACTTTTGTATTCATTCCATAATGTAGTCTGAGACCAAGTCCTGGTATTCATCCATTGACTCAGCTCCCTTGCCTTTCATTTCATGTTTAGTTTAAATTGTAGAAGCATCTACATCTCTGATATAACTGACTGTATAACTGTAATAGCTGTACATGTTATTTGAATATCACATTAGGTACCCATTCCAAAAAGTGATGAATTGGCACCACATACATGTAACATATTGGACATGTTGGGCTGTTTTTTTCATACACCGTAAATGCTGAACTGGCCTAGAGCTATTAATCTTCCATTCATTGTTTTGCACATTGAGTGCCTGTGATGTTTGAAGGCTTCAGTATTATTATGTCATGGCATTTGACAAAAGGTTTGCCCAGATCTCAGGCTCAAAGATATTTGCATTTCCTGGAATATGCAAATGTTTAGCTAGAGTACATTCTTTTGACCATTTTTGAGACATGCAGTGCCTTCATTCTTTCCTGCAAACACTAGTACCTTGCAGCATTTTGAGATCTCAGGAGAGACCATTAGGTCATTCCTTCAACTTTGTGGGGAAAGTTGGCTTTGGCATGCCATCTAGCCCCTGGTTTTTGGTATGGGATTTTGGTATGGGATTAAGAATGCCTTCTGTGTGCAGAGTGCATTTATGGGATTATTTTTTTTGAAATGACAAAAAATTTGACTGCAGTCTGTGGGGAAACATACACATGGGCATGAGTGTAGTTTTTGTTGTTCTGTAGGTGCTTAAGCTCCCCCAGTGTTGATTGGGTACCCAAAGATTTGCGAGTGAAACATGGAACCCATTGGAGTGAACACCCAGTAATTGTGAGTGCTCAGGGCATTGCATTAGCAGGAACCCCCATTCCATTTCACAGAGGTATGTTCCATTGCATGGGCTAGGTCCCATTGCAAAGAGAAGCTTGCCAGCCAGTCTTTGTGGACTGCAGATCCACCAGTGCCTGGCCTAACATTCATGAGTATGCATGGTATCAGTTGAAGTTGTCATGGAAACATCATGCCATAGAGGAAGCTCAGAAAATTGTTATTGGATGTAAGGTGTATTTTAACAGTTTTCAGGCAGATGATTCCACCCTTTCAGCATATGTTTAATGGCATTGGATACAATATTTAAACTCTGTGCTGACCATGTTTTTTTTTATGTTTCCAGTGTTTCACTGGCAGGCAACAATCATGGGCCCACCAGACAGTCCTTATCAAGGAGGAGTGTTCTTCCTTACAATTCACTTTCCCACAGACTATCCCTTCAAACCTCCCAAGGTGAGCCAGCTGTGTTCCATTGAATAAGCTCACTGTTTTGTTGATACCACATTCTCCTTTTTTGTGCATTTTCTGCATGCATAGTTTCATCAGCATTTTACTTGTAGCATCAGCATCCTTGAGAAGGTCTATCCTTTCATCTTTCCAAAATAACTGATAAATTGTTTCACACAGCATCATGCTCCTTGGATGACAACAGGGTAACAACAAAAAATAGGTCAGTGCAAAGTTGTGTGGTGGGCTTGCCTTCTCTTGTTCATGCACTTTGAGCAGTTGGAAACCAGTCCCCTATTTGTCGTGGCTCATTTTTGTACGTCTTCCAGGTGGCGTTCACCACGCGAATCTACCACCCAAACATAAACAGTAATGGTAGCATATGTTTGGACATCCTGCGGTCGCAGTGGTCTCCAGCCCTAACCATTTCCAAAGGTGAGCGCCTCGCTATTTCCAAAACTGAATTCCTGATCTTTTTGGTGTCGCTACCTTCGACGAAGGACGATGAAGGAAGATTGTCAGTGCACGATTTCAGGGGAGGGTATGTCAAACGGTCTAGTGCATTGCATTCCTGCAAACATGGGTAAAGACCTTAATGGGACGTTTTTGCTTATGTATCCGGATTCAGAGGTGTAGATTTTAATATTTGCCTGACATTGGTATATGAATGATTAGTGGAATCACCAGTGGAGCCGAGGAACATTGCGGTTCACAAATGCATTTCGAGGCAGTTCTGTCCAAGCTGTGTCATGGATGTTATTGATAACGAGGTGCCTCATTGCAACATGTTTCCTTGTTTACATGGTCCCATATTTTTTGACCGGCGATGTTACGCTCCATTTGTTTGCTGCTGTGTGACCGCCCGCTGTTCGTCCGGGCTACTGCTGTCCATTGGTTCGCTGCTGTGTGACCGCCCGCTGTTCGTCCGCAGGGTTGCTGTCCATTTGCTCGTTGCTGTGTGACCACCTGTTGTTCGTCCGCGTTGTTGTTTTCCGTTTTTCCGCTGCTGTGTGATTGCCCGCTGTTCGTCCGCAGTGTTGCTGTCCGTTTCTCGCTGCTGTTTGACAGCCCGCTGCTCGCCCACAGTGTTGCTGTCCGTTTGTTCACTGCTGTGTGGCCACCTGCTGTTCGTCCGCAGTGTTGCTATCCATTTTTCCGCTGCTGTGTGATTGCCCGCTGTTCGTCCGCAGTGTTGCTGTCCATTTGTTCGCTGCTGTGTGACTGCCCGTTGTTCGCCCGCAGTGTTGCTGTACATTTGTTCACTGCTGTGTGACTGCCCGCTGTTCGCCCGCAGTGTTGCTGTCCATTTGTTCACTGCTGTGTGACCCGAATCCGGATGACCCTCTGGTACCGGAGATCGCGCGCGTCTACAAAACGGACCGGGACAAATATAACGAGGTGAGCCTGGGCGGACGGCGGCCGCGCGGGCAGGCGCGCAGGCTGGAGGGCCGTCCAGGACCGGGACGGGCGCCGGCTACACGGGGCGGCGGGTCGGTCAGTTGTCCCTCATGCCCGCACTGTTCGCACCGCTGAAAGACTTCGCGGGGAGCTCAAGGTCACCCAGTGATAACGGCGGAAGCCAAGCGGTGTTGCGTCGTTCGGAATTAAATGGAAAATGGAAGTGTGCTGGGATTTTTTGAGACGGCATCGCGGAGTTTGCGTTAACCCGGTTTTGGGGTGTTGCTCAGATTTTTGATTTGCCAGATTTTGAAGGTTGTCCGCTTTTCTGTTCAACCCTGTGACTTTGCCCCGACGTGCCACGTCATCATAGACCTTGAGCTCAACATATAGGAATGTGATAGGTCTTTTCAAGGCAGTTTGTGTCACCTTTTCAGTTTTTTTTTCTAATTCATCCACTATTTCTAGATGTAAGAGGAGATCTAATGCTCCCTCACTAACTGCTGGATCGCGAAATGTCCCAGTCAGCGTCGGCTGACGTAAAATCAGCGGCTGCGCGTTCAGATTTCCTCGGCAGTTACTTCCCATCCTTTATTAGGTTTTCAGCTGGTATCGCCGCTATCGCGGGCTGGCCTTGAGTTGATCGCGCGATCTTCTGCGGCGTGCTCCGACTGCGAGGACGGGAGCGATAACCGAACACTACCGGGGGAGGGGGGCATGCCTGCACAGCTGATGGACTCTCGTGATCCGCGCCGTGCCCGGATGTGGTCGCAGGCTTTCCGGCGTGACACGGTTTGATGTTTTTTTTCGGCGCGGCGCGGGGGAGTGGCGATATCGAGTTGCGCTGGTAGTTGGATGTGCCGCTAGATGCCCAGCCCCCCTCCCCTCTCATCCTTCGGCAGTGGGTGTTGGGAATTCTGGACAGTCTGAATTCGGTGGCTGAACGTAGGCCTGGTAGAGCCTCAGGCCATCGTGCTCTGGGTCACGATTCATCATAGTTGTTGCCTGCAGTTTGTGGCGCTAGACCGGGTCAGAGACCCCCCCGTCTTGGAGCTTTGGGCAGTGCGAAACACTTGACTGATAGATATGTTGAGATTTCGTTGCCTCACCATGCGATCACATACGTTTGACTGATAGATATGGTGAGGTTTCGTTGTCTCGCCATGCGATCACGCACGTCTCACCTGACGATATGCATCATGAGGCCGTTCTGCGTCGCGCTTTGATATTCCGAGACGTTGCTTGGACCAGAGGGCCAGATAGCTACCTCGTTGTTTCATGGGGCGATGTGTTCCAGCGCAGCGTTGCATTTGTATGCCTTTGAGAGCCATATCAAAATCTTGTTGCTCCGTCCATGGCAGTTACCTGTACTGGGTCGGGCCCGTATCGCCGAATGCTTTCGGTGACTGCTGAATGACCTCGGGCGATCACTAGCGGTGTTACGTAATCGCTGCTGAACTTCGTTGACGCCCGGTGACATCCACTGACCTGCGATGACTTGCCGATTTTCGATGACCTTGGCTGACCTTTGTTGACCTCGGTGCCCGGCAGGTGGCCAGGGAGTGGACGCGCAAGTACGCCATGTGATAGAAGAATTGATGTAGCGGGTTCGGCGGCCGGCGGGCCGGACCGTGTTGCGCCGGCCACCCCGTGGGGCCTCGGCAGCCCCTGTCCGCGCCGCGGTCAGTCCTGGCCACTCAGTCCTCGCTCCGCCGTCCTCGCTGTCCTCGTCCCTCGGTCCGACGGTCCTCGCGCTGCTCCCTTCGGCAGGCGCAGTCCTCAGTCCCCGCCTGCCAGTCCACACGGCGCGCGGTGCTCAGCGGCGGGTCTGCGTGGTTCGCAGTCCTCGTCGCCCGGTCCACACGAGTGCAGTCCTCACACGGCCCGGTCTGTGCAGTCCTCGCGCCTCAGATGTCACGGGTCTCAGTCCACAGTCGATTGTCCTCGGTCGTCAGTCCTCGGTTCCCGGCCTGCTGTGTTCGGCAGTCAGCTGTCTGCTCCGACGTCGGCCGGCTCACCGCCGACTCTGTCCGCGACGGCCGCCGCCCGGCCCTCTTGATTGGAGCGTCGGGGCCGCTGAGGCCTGGACCGCCTTCCCCTGCACGTGCACGCGACCCTGCACTCAGACCGCAGCTCCCAGCACAGACACGTACTTTTGCCGCGCGATCATATGCACTCCTGGGGGCTCTGGCCGGACCGGCGATCCATCCAGACCCAGCGCTCCCCTGCCCCTCCCCCTCCTCCGAAATCCCGCCCCCGGCGAGCGACGATCCGGCCCGGCCGGCCGAGTTTCGCGTTCCGGTCGCGTGGCGGCGCCACAGTCGGCGGCCGCGGCGGCCCACTTCAAACAGACTTCTTTTAATGCGTGCCCGGCGGCGGCGGCGAAGAGGACGGGGCGTGAGCGAGATGCTGCTTCGCGGCGGGCCCGAGGTGCCGATAGTGGGCCGCCGCGTTGTTTGCATCTCTTTCGCCTCCTCACCGATGACTTTTTCTTTTTTCTCGGTCCTGCCACAGGTCGTCTGTCTGTGCTCCATGTGCCCGTGTGCCTCCTCCCCCTTCCTAGGTCTGTGTGCGTTTTTGTCACCGGTTGGTCCCTTCCGAACAGGTTTCTTGATCTATCCGTTCCTGCGCCCGGCCTGTCCTCGACCCCTCTTTGGCCGTTGTCTTTTGTACAGCGTGTAGTGTGGCTGCAATCCGACACTGAGGTAGGAATTATTAACTGAAGTGGTGCTTTTGGTTTACAGTTACACTTTCGCTGCCCGCCTCCTGTCTCCCCGTCAGCAGCAGTTGCCCCCACTCTTCCGTTGTTGTTTTGTCGCCCGCGAGGCTCCAGTTATGTACCTATGTGCCGACTGGGCTGAATGACCAGCCGATTTTGTAAATTACCCTCTCCGGAATTGGCGGTGCTGCTTCGCAGTCTCGCGCGCGACGGGCGGACGCTTGTCGGCCAGGTGTTGCCATGGCGACCACCGGCTGCGCCAATCGGCGCCGTCCGTCGGCTCAGCGCAGATCGGGCGCCATCTTGCGGCGCGTGCTTTGAAATGCCGAGCCGGCGGCCCGGGCCGGCCACAGGGACTCGTTTCGCGGCGTCGTGATTGGACTAACATCCACGCCTGTTCACCCGGTGTATTTGTCAAAACGGCAAACTTAAATAAAGCGTATTCCGTATACAGTAGACGCACCTTGTTTACTGCACTGTTGCCTGGAGCAGAATCCGTTGGCGGTGTGGTCGAAGTCGTACAGTTCGGTGTGGCATGTGTGTAAGCCGGCGTTATGATGTGGTCTCTCGAACGTCAGGGATACTCATTCTTCCCCTGATCCTTTCCCCTTGTTTTCCTTTGACGCCGCATTCGTTCCCTGGTGTCTTATCGTCAGCGTATTATGCGTCCCTTTTTATTAAAATCTGCCCACATCACACCATTGTGTATCAAAGAAGGGGCTCAGTACCATGCAACAGGACTGTTTGCAGACTAAGAGGAAAGCACACACTTCATTCAGTATCGTTTGCACCGAGGACATACAAGACGAAACCCACCGCGGAAGCTGCCCGTTGCGCCGACAGGTTCATGCTCTCGTCATTCAGCCACTTGTGCCCATGTGTTCTTTCAGCGACCCCCTCCAGCCAATGTCACCGCAACTATTTGAAGCCTACGGCGCGAGGGGACAGTAAGTCAGGCGAGGAGTCGGCGCCGTCGGTGTCGGAGCGGGAACGACGCACTGTCGCCAGCTCTGGGGTCCTCCAGAGGTAGCGTCCGCGGGGCGCAGGAGTCCTGAGGTCGGCAGCAAAGCTCATGTAGGCGGCGAGCGCTGGCCTGCCTGCAAAACGGGTACGGGACTTGGTTAATGCACAGTTGAGTTCACCCAAGCCAGGACGTCGCTCCAGATAATGGCCGGCGGAATGGCATGGTGTGGCTCCTGAAAATCCTTCGGAATGGGTGACCGTGGGACAGATACCGTGCGTCGCTGAACATGTCTTTGTTCTGCCTCTGAACGATAAACCAAAACCTTTTGGCGGTGTGCGACGTTGGCGAAGTACGACGGTACTTTAGATTTCTTTGCGGCAGCCGGACTGAAGTCGGAAGCTGGATCTGAAGTTGCGCTCCTTTGCGCTTACAGTAAGTAAGACAGTGCCTACCAAGCTGGTAGGCACCTTCCACAGCTCGAGTCATGTGCCAGAACTGCAGCTCGTGCTTGCAGATCCGTCTCTGTGAGCTGAGAATTAGAGCTGCATATACCTGATCTCTCGGCAGACTCAAGGGTCTGTAGACGACGTCCTCGTCTTCCACCAGAAGCATATGACCCGTTTGGCTCCGGGGACTGAAACAGAAACGAATCGTTAACCCCTCAAACGGCGATCACCTGCCGATTGTCATGCGAAACCTCTGCGCTAGAACGTTTCGATGCTTGACTCTGGGCGTCATGTTTCACGAAACGATCCGGGAAGTGAATCCGGATGTACCGAAACCAGTTTTGATGTTATCGGTTAAATGCGCTAGGAGAAACGTGAAAATAAGCTGTTACTAATAACTAGGATTTTAGCACGTTCTGCAGGGTCGTGAGTTTCGCCTTTTTCTTGCAGGTAACTAATGGTTGTTTCGGTTTAGCGGCCAGCCCAAGATACACATCGACCACCTGGTCTGATTTTTGAAACGCAACGTGCGCGATACTGAGTCGTTTTTACCGTGGAGGAGCCGGCGCACAGTCGCCCTCAGCATCCATCAAGCTCCTCGTCCAAGCAGACTTTTCAGATAACCCTTTTCTCTCCTGGTTCAAACTACTTTCGACGGCAAACTGTCCGGCGTTTACTCCCACTAAAAACACGGCCTGACTCTTCAATGTTTTGGAGCAGTGATATGACCGGGTAAATGATCAAGCTGGTTTTCGAACTCGGCCTTGGCGTCGTCACATTCGAAAGCAAAGGTCTGGTTGCCTCCGGGTACAGCCGCACCTGAGGGAAAGGGGCTTCCCGTCTCGGGGCCAGACTTTCCCAAGCTTGTTTCTGACGAAAGAGGAGGCAAATGCGAGCTGCAAGGCCAAACTGGGCCCGCCCCAACCCCTAACCAAACTCTGGGTTCGCCTCTGCCCTCAGGTAACTGCGGCATAGCAAACGTTTCCTTAAAGGGCTAAGATGCCGAAACGTGTTCAGAAATTCAAAACGTCTTCCGCCAGGTGCACTTAACGGCCATCCAGTTAAAGAGATTGATACTAAGGCGGTCACGTGACCCCTCTGGCTACGCCGCTTTTCCTACGACTACGATTCCACACAGACCTGCTGAGGGACGGTATGATCGCGCACCCCAGCGAATAACCAGCCTGCGAAGCACTGCTCGGAAACTGGCAGTTCTCACCTGAGATGCCGGTACCAAACGCCCACCACGAGCAGCATCACCACGCCAACGACGGAGCACATGAGCACCGTCATCGCCGTGACCTGCCAAGGCCTGCTGCTCGTCGGCTTGACCTCGGCGCGACCTTGATCGTCCGACGCCTGCTCCGGGTGACCTTGCCCTTGCCGCGCTGTCTGCGTTCGCTGTGAACCGCCTGCGGACGCCGTGTCAACTCGCAAGGGACTGTCGGGTGTGTTCGCGTTTGGCTTGGCGTTGTCTGCCTCTGCTTTGGACGGGCCAGGGTTTGGGGACTCGAACGCGTCGTCGTAGTCGTACTCGTCGTCTTCGTCGTCGTCACTATTTTCCTTCGGAGTTTTCGGAGCTGGTTTCCTCCTCGGTGGTGGAGGAAACGGCGTTTGGGTTTATTCTGCGCTGAATGTCGCGTATGATGCCGGCAATTTCCGATTCTTCTTCAATCAGCCTGGTTGGGTCGCGTGACCTGACCGCCTGAATCTTTGCCTTCACTTCCTTCACTTCTCTCGCGATTTCCTCCTCCAGCGCCAGCAGCGCAGGCGATGCAGTTGGGCGCTGCGCCTGTGCGATTTTCTCCGCCTGCTTGATTTCGGCGGCTATTTCCTCCTCCTGCGCCAGCAATGCAGGCGACGCAGTTGGGCGCTGCGCCTGAGCGATTTGCTCCGCTTCCTCGATTTCGGCGGCTACTTCCTTCTGCTGCGCGATCGCATCGGGCCCGGCTCCTGACTGATGCATGTGCAGCACGTGGGCCAGCCGGCGAATCTCCGCGGCTATGGCCTCCTCGTCCCGCAGCTGGTGGGCGGCAGCGTCCTCCTCCACCTGCTTCACCTCCCTGACCGCCTCCTGCTCCTGCTCCATCTCTTGCTGCGGCGTCAGCGGCGCCAGGTCGGGGGAGTGGAGTCGCCGGCCGACGCGCTGGATCTTTCCGGCCACCTGGCGCTCCTCCTGCAGCAGCGCGGCTCTGTCTGGCGAGCGTTGAGGGATCCAGCCGGCGGTCTCCTTCGGTTCCCGGCCGACCTCCGGCTCCAGCTGGGCCGGAGGGTCGGCGGAGAGGTCTGCAACGAGGTGGACCGGTCACCGGACTGGTCACCGGACAGGTCACCGGACAGGTCACCGACCGGTCAACGGACAGGTCACCGGACCGGTCACCGGACAGGCCACCGGACTGGTCACCGGACTGGCTAGACTGGTTACCAGACTGGTCACCGGGCTGGGCACTGATTGGTCACCGACTGGTCACCGGACAAGTCACCGGACTGGTCATCAGCGTGGCCATCAGACTGGTCAGACTGGCCAACTGGTCAGAGTGGCCACCAGACTGGTCACCGGACTGGTCACTGGACTGGTTACCGACCGGTCACCGGACTGGTCACCGACCGGTCACCGGACAGGTCACCGGCCTGGTCATCGGACTGGCCATCGCACTGATTACTGGACTGGTCATCGGACTGGCCACTGACTGGCCGCCGGACTGGCCGACAGCCGACAGTCAGTCAGCGGGTGCAGCCCTTATCTGCGCTGATACGACTGGCCGTGCAGGCCTGTTGTGCCATGATTGCCGGGCCCAGAACAGCTGCAACGCAAGCTCCTCCTGCAGCAGCGCGGCTCTGTCTGGCGAGCGTTGAGGGATCCGGCCGGCAGTCTCCTCCGGTTCCCGGCCGACCTCCGGCTCCAGTTGCTGGGAGTCGTGAAACATTACGCTATTCGGTGCTCTGGCACTGGGTTACTCGTGCGTGTGCTGGTTGGAACTTAGAACTGCTGTTGAATATTTCCTCACTGATGCCTAAGCCCGTTGGCCAAGCGCTGTTACCCGCACCAAATGATCGTAGCGCTGGATAGGTTGTTGTCGGGGAAATCAGCCATCCGTTGGCTGGGTTGGGAAGCTGATAACAGGATTTCATCGAAGGAGTTGGCGGTTGTGAAATCTGGGGTCGATAATGGAGCAAACAGGAGCGTAGGAACGCTTGAGAGCGAGTATGAACATGAGAATGTGAGTATGAGGGCCAGCCACGATTAAATAAGTGGAGGGTCAACAGTAGGTAGCGGGGAAAGGACATCGCGCAAGACGAAGCTCGCCTGATGAACGTTTCCTTTCTCCGGGCCCTCTCAGAAAAACACTGAGTGCGCCCCTGTTCCCCCGCTTATTCAGAACAGGACCAGGTCGGGTTACACGGGCACTGAGCACTTTCATAGTTGGAAGGTTTATCGCAGCCCTTGCTGATTCATGCACTGCACAGAAAGATATGGGCTTCGCGAGAAGAAACTTTATCGACTCTTGTTCGTCACTGCAAACTTAGACGCCTGACGTGCAGCGAGAAAGTACAACGCTAAATTCATTCTGAAAACCGGGTTACAGGCGTACCTCGTTCTGGACGATAGTGCTGCGCTTCCCCTGCCGTCAGAGATGCCGTGCTGCTCAACTGCTGAGCACCTGGTGTCTCGCTCAGCAGCGGTGAGCTGAACACTGGAGACCCTGTGGACAGTGTGAATCCCGGGGAGGTCAGAACGCGGACAGTTCCGGCGTTTTTCGGCCGCAAAGGGCCAGCAGAAAAACTTTCTGTAGATTTTTCGTCGCGCAGCGGAAAGACGAGGCCTGTTCAGTGACGCTGACTGCAAGGCGTTCTCGAGAGGAACGTAACAGTAACAGTATATCTGGCTAGCTCTTCAAGAGTGACTGAACGTCTGTCGTAACGTAACGTAATAAGCGTAACGTCTGTCATCATGATGGGAATGACCTGTTCCTTCACGTCGTGCTGTTTCAGCATGCTAATTGTTTCCATGACTACGGGCGGTAGTGGATACCATTTGACCATTCTTTCCACGCTACTATGCGGGTCAGTGCTACTTTTGTACAGCATGGGTGGAGGCACGTTTGGCTTTCGTGGAGCGGACGAGTTCCATCGATTGAGTGTATTTTGTGCTGCTGAAACAGTTTCACTGGGTGCGTTACGGAAACGAGCTCTCCAGTCATGAGTCCGTCGTGCGTCATAAATGACGTCACTGTCAGGAAGCGCTTCCGGTCTCAGATGCGTCAGCAGACGCGGAGAAAGACAAAGAAGCTCGATGCAAACTCTGATGTTGGGCATTGGGAAGACCGACTCGCTCATTGCCGGGAGGAGTTTAACCAGATCTCTGTTGCTCTCCACGCAGCAGATCTGCTACCTATTAAAAGATTGTAGAAACAGCCGATTACGCGTAGCTTAGGAGGTTATAATGATTGGAGGGACGCCGTCTTAGGCAACGAACGGCAGCTTCCGGTGACGAAGTGGCGCTAGAAGGACGTTTCTTTGTAGTGAAAAGCGATCTTAGCCTTCACGTTACCAGTTTCTGGCGATGAAGTGACGCTGGAAGGGCGGTATTTTGTAGTGAAAAGCGATCTTAGCCTTCAAGTTGTCCCGCAGCCAAACTGTTGCAGAGCGTTTCGTTGCTTCAGTAATATGACGCTTAGTTCGACGAAAAAGGGTTAATCCCCGCAGTGAAATTGCCTCATGTGCGACTGCGTCTCACTTCACAAAAAAACAGCAGAGCTCCTTCAGCCAACCGCCTGGTGGCGTAAAATCACGGGCGGCTCGGCTTCAGAGCGGCGACAGGCAGCGGACTCCACTCGGCACTCCACACAGGCACCATTCGGCGTCACCAGACGCGTGCAGGGCGCCTGCGGTGAGGTGGCGTACGCTGTACGGTGAGGCGTGAGACGGCGGGCTGCCGAACGTCGCCCAAATCCTGCACCAGGGGAGCGATCACGTGCGCGGTCAAGAACGGCGATGGGCCGTGAGGCAGTGGAGCGGAATGGTAAGGAATGCCCGTGCCGCTGTGTTTTTCAGTAAAAGAAAAGCCACTAGACTAAACTAGCCACTAGACCACTAGAAAAGACTAAGAGCCACTCACCGGCGGCAGAGAGCATCAGACAGACCAGGAGGCAGGCGCTGTGGCAGGGCCTCCCCCCGGCGGAGGAGGTCGGCCGGCGAGGCCACATGGCGAGCTCGAGAGGTCAAACTCCTAGACAGGGGTCTGGCTCTGGCCGGCTGACGGCGACTGCGGAAGGCAAAGAAGGCGGTCACAAATGGTTGTGCAAGCACGGTCTCAGCCATCGGGCGTAAGACAAGGCTACAATGTGCCACTCTATGAGGACTGAAGAGATGAAATGTGAGTCGTAAGTCGTACTTTTAGTCATTCTGCATACCTCTGGCAGAGAGTGCTCCGCATTTAACACGAATTTGTAACTGAGATAGCTAAGCTGAGGCTTCTGCTTTTGAAAATCGATGTCTATGACTATGCCATCTCGGTGCGATACATCTGTTGGAGGAGCAAGGTAAAGTTCAATTCAATGAAATATTTATTTCTGGGGTACATTTGTTTTGATTCAGCTGGTGGACAACTCGGTAATACATCGCTAAATGCCTTCACGATCTGTCCTGGGGTGCGAAAAAAAATGAAAGGGAATCTGTTTTGTGTTCGACTGGAATAACACTTGCCTGCGGTATTTAAGAAAAACACTGAAGTCGTTACCACAAAGGGCAAATGAGTCCACGTGACCTACTGAAATGTTTTGCACCGCCGACAAAGACGGGTTAGCGTGAGGGAAAAACTGAAACCATGCGCGGTCGGAGCTGACGGCCTTTCGGCTGACGGCATATCCATACCTGTTCGGGAAGCCTTCACGAACTGAAATCGCCCCTGAAACGCGCCCAGGCTTGGGCAGCTTCCACAGCGTGTTGCCGTCAGCGGCGCACTGCTGCGTCCGGTCAGCCGCCACCGATCGCCGGTGCGTCACGTTCGTCGACACCCGGCCTGCCCTATCTGGCGGCGTGGCTGATAAGGGGTTTGAGCCTCCGTGGCCCTGCGCTATCGGCCGGTGACTAACGCTGGTCAGAGGGCGGTCAGGAGCCACCGAGCTGGGAGAGCAGCCGGACAAACACAGGCCTCGCGGATGATTTCTTTTCTCCGAATGTCAGCGTGGGTTGATGGTGAACCAAACCTTATTCGATGCTGTGGAAGAAGGTAATGGCCAGGGTGTGTATGCGGTTTTCATGGGGAACGTGCTCCATGTTCCTGGGGGTGGATATTGGGAGATCGTCTGACGTCGCCTTAGGTAAAAGGTAAAAGAAAAAAACGCTGTTTGCCATGTGGAGTTAAACCAACATCATCCGTGTTAGGTGGCATCCAAAAATGGGTGTTTTCTGTAGCTGTCGAGTGACGTGGCATCAACTGGGGTTTTAATTGGGTGAAATCCTACCGCTGGTTTTGACATGAATAGCGGGAAAAAGGCAGTGGATGGTGGACTGTTGTATGACATACGTTGTGGGTCAAAAACACACATGATGTGGGCCAAAAACGTAAAATGAACATCGCTGTTACATACCCGTAAACCTCATGATGTTGACCTAAATAGTCGAAACATTGGTTTTGGCTCACCAAATGCCTCACCACCTCACCGGGAGGTGAGTAGGGTTCAGGCAGAAGCAGAAGGGTTCAGGCAAAAGCGGGAAATAATGTAGCGCAGGAGTGTAACAAAACTATTTTCCTAACCCAAAAAATTCTTCGGTTCTAAAGTAGTTTGGAAGCAAAATTCTAAAGCATTCCTGTGAATACCTCCATCTGCAAAACGGCCCCACTGTTCAGCCGTTCAGGGCCGGGTTCGACGTCACAGACAAAGACGTCTGGGATGCCCATGTCACAGACAAAGGCATCTGGGATGCCCAAGGTCTTCTCGCTTTCAACAATGGGAGTGTAGCGCTGAATGACATTCATCATCAGTAATGCGACTCGATACTTCCTGTGAAAAAGTCCGTGCAAGCAACAAACTATGCAGACAAGCGTCTGGTGCTTCTTGGGATCGCTACGCAAGGCCGCCAGCTCTCATTGGTCTAGAACCCCTCACGCCATCGGTTTACGTTCCTTGTTTGATGATGTTCACGGTCCCTCATTGGTTGACATGACGTCAGTTTTGTACCACCTGGCCCAGATCGTTCCCGTTTGTAGGGAGTATGGTTAGAGCCCCGCTCGTCGGCACATAGACTGTTGTGATTTTGAAGCCATAGTGGAAGGATCTCTGTGTGGTGTGGGTGTTGGTGTTTGGTGGAATGACTGAAGTGAATAGAAGTATGGATAGAGCCCCGCTCTTCGGCACATAGACTGTTGTGATTTTGAAGCCATAGTGGAAGGATCTCTGTGTAGTGTTGGTTTTGGTGTTTGGTGGATGACCGAAGCGAATAGAAGTTAAAGGACTAAGGACTTAAAAGATTTTCTTTGTGACTGACTCGCGAGAAAGACTGGCACGAGCGAGGTCATCACTAGTTCATCTATCTCGCAGGCAGTTAGAAATCTGCTACAAGGAGGCCCACGATGTCACTGAACCCCTGAAAGGCCGGCAACGGACGGCAGCAGAAGCTAGCAGGCCTGCGTGGAATTTAAATCGCCTAGTTGCAGGAAAGAGCTTGTCTGCAAGTGGGGCATGCAACTGCACTCCCAGCGCCCTTCGGCGCGAACCAAAGGCTCCACGGACAGCGGGCTGAAGGTGCGCCAATTTCGCCGACAATCTCTCCAGGCCGGAAACGTCGCCCAGCTTCAAACAAAGTCCCGGCGATGCAACAAAAGAGGCTCTCGCGACCCCCCAGCACACGTGGGCCAGGCGCCTCGAATATAAAAACGGACCCCTTGGACCGACCCCACGCGATGAGGCGAGTGGGCGTCGTCACGGAGACCGTGCTGGCCGCGGCGCTGGCCTCCCACGGCCGTTCCTGCCGTTTTCGGCGAGGCTACGCGCGACAGGGCAGGCGCCGGCTCCTCCCCTTCGCCGCGCCGTCATCACGCTCAGAAGGCCCTTCGTCCACGGCGGCCCACGAGCGGAGCAACGCCGAGACGGCCGGGCGGTGGTCTCCGCCTGACGCCGCGTCCGCACCAGGAGCTCACAATGTCCCGGACCTCTTTGACATCGCCGACATTTTTTGGGGCATGTCCTTCTCGTGGTCCGCCTTGTGGCTATCCGGGTCCGAGGATCTGTCATATTACTCTGACTCAGACTACCCTAGTGGATCCAACGACTCCTATTATTTCACGAGCACCGGCATCACAGTTTCCTTTGAACCGTCCGCCGCGGTTACAATCGTGCCCCGTGAACCATCCATCGAGTTCGCAGTGCCCCCTGGGTCATCCATCGGGTTTACAGTGCCCCCTGAGTCATCCATCGGGTTGACAGTGCCTCCTGAATCGTCCATTGGGGTAGTAACCGTGTCCCCTGAACCATCCATGGGGTTCAATCAGCCCCTGAACCGTCCATCGGGTTCACAATCGCCCCCTGAACCGTCCACCGAGGTCACAATCGCCCCCTGAACCGCCCGCGGGGGCGAAATCATTGAATCGTCCACTGGAACTGCAAACGTGCCGCGTGCGCTCTCTACTTCCACTGGCCTGCAATCCGAGCTGCCCACCTGTTTTTCTCAGTTAATTAGTTATTTTAACCCTTTTGTCGTGGTTAAAATAGGCGTAGGAACGTCGCAGTAAGTGGGATGCCAAAGGCAATTCTGAAGTCGGTTCTTTTCATGCATCGCCATAGGGTTAATGTTCAGCATCCTCGGAAAGTGGGGGAGCCACGACGTTCACGGACCTTCCGTTCCTACGCCTATGAGGATGAACATCAGTGTTTCAAAATTTCACGGCGGCCTGATCGCCCGAGAAAGTAATTCGACTTTTAGATGTTACACGTGGAAATTAAAGAAGGCGCACTTTCCAGCTGTTTTTTTTTTTTTGGTATCCCTCCTCGCTGGGAATTTAGTCTTTGTTCTGATCGTCCCATTTTCCTGGGTAGACGAAGCTCTCTTCCTAGTCGGTCTGGCCTTGCTTCTAACCTAGACAATCCGGCCTAGTCTCCCGGGAGTAAGGCATGGTGACACCTAGGCCTAGCGATCCAGCCAATGAAAGCATCTTGAGCGCACTATTAACTTCAGTGGACTCGAGATCCATTGCACGTCATATTCACGCACTCGGGGCACTGCGTCACGTGTGGCACAACCTGGTGGCGCGCAGCAGTGTGGCGTTCCATCCCGTTACCTAGTTCTTAGTAGGTGTGTTATCACTGCACAGCGGAGCTGCGTTCAGTTCAAAATTGAGATGGCCCCGAATGACGGACCTCCATGTGCCCATTCTGGTCACCCAGCACACCATGTCGAAGGGCCAATTACACGCACCTCAAACTGTAACGTGGCGTCGTTCTGCGCTACGTGAGAGAGGCACCGTGACGTACCGGGTGGCAGGTGCATTCTGTTCTGTCAGATGGCGCACGGCTGTCATTTCAGAGCACTGAGACGGCTTTCTTTGTTCCGTGACAGATAAAAACATTCTGGTCTCAGAAAGGATGACTCATCGATCATTGCTGGCAGCTCAGCTGACATCAGGAATCGTCCTTATTTATCAAGGTATGCATTCTTTCAGTTTTCCGGTCCACTCAAACATCCCGGAAGGCCGGTCAGATCTTCACCAACGTTTCCTGAAAGCTAGTCAGGTTCACACATAGATACCGGTACGCATTACTCCTGCTCACACGAATCCCTTCCGCCCATTACTTAGGTTCACAAAGCGCCCAGTCACCACTAGCCAGGTTCACGCGAACAGCCCCTCCCTCAGAGACGCTCAGGTTCACACAGGCGCCGCAGTCCGTCCGCCACCGTTACTCAGACGCCCCTTTCGCCGAGACTCTGCTCGGGTTCACACGCGCGCCGCGGTTTGTCTGCCGGGTTCACACGGCCGCCTCTGCGGCAGACGGCGGGGGCGGCGCCGGGCGTCTGCCAGCTGACGGTCGGCGGCGCTGGGTGGCTGCCAGCGGGTCTGGTTCGACGGCGGGGTCCAGCAGACCGCCGCCCTGCGGCGACCGCGTGCAGAGGCACCTGGGCGGGACAGACGTGAGGTTAAAAACACAACACAGCGGCCGACCGTGGACGGCCAGGCACGAAGAGGGTCAGGTCCGGCACGGGAACCAGACAGCCGCGTTGTGGAGCTACAGACATGACGAGCGAGGTATTCCGACAGTGCCTGGGGCGTTTCAGGAGCAAATGACGTTAGTTTTTGGAGACTGCGGGGCATAAAAGTCAGGGTCTGCGTGTTCAACTGGGGATAACGCGGGCGCTGATGCAAATTCCACCACCTGCAATGTCTGGACTACATTAACAAGGGGTTAAATTGCATATGCATTGCCTATAACGTATCACATCGTATATTTGCTGTTTGCATCACGGTTTTTTTCGTCACGGTGGTATCTTCAAAACTAAAAAGCAATGAATCAGATTCAACGACGAACAAAAAGACAAACAGTTTGTAGCTTAATGGTTGTAGTTTGGCGCTCCCTTTGAAGACTAGAGAAAATTGGTGGGATCGGTTTGTTCTGATGATAAGCAGAAAAGAAAACAAAGCAAAAAAAAAATCAGGACAAGGCATTCCGATCATCATCTCCTCCAAATCATCCAAAAATGAGCTCCAAACCAATCTTCACATGCGTTCATCTACCTACAAGCCCACTCTTCTCATGTCCAAAAGGCGACTGATCTTTCATTTTGCACAGCATTACACTTTTTGTGCGGGTTGTTAGCGCAACCTTTCCCGATGCTGGAAGTCTCTTAAACCAAACACTGCTCTACCAAAAATGGTCTTAGACACTGCACATTGTTCTTGAGCAGGTTTTCGCATTGCACGGCATCATGAATGGCCACCTAGCGGACGAACTACAATTGCTTCAAACCAGCCCATTTTCCTTGTAAAAAATGTCTCATTATGACTGGCAAAAAACCACAGGCGATCCCTGCTCTGGACGAAGGCTTAACCAGTGTCCTCAAACGGCATTCAAGTGGCCTTTCTACGCCATGATTAATGCGTCATTAATGAATCAACGCCTCGCTCAACAGCCGCCTCTGCGATGATTCTGCCTGCTTTCATCAGAAACAAACATTGCTCCTTCCATACTCGTGCCAGAAGAGAGCGCAACGGCTTCTGGAGCCTCAAACGCCCTCCCCGCCTTTTCCCCAACTAACCCCGGCCCCAGCCCTACCTCCCACCAAGTTTCCAGACTGCGCGGGAGACCACGCCATTGCACCCCCGCGACTCCCTTTGGCACGCACCGCTCAGTAACAGTTGCTTCGCGGGTGCGTGCGCGCGGCTCGTTTAAGCGCCCTCTGCGCATAAACGATATCGCTGACCTGCTAATTTCTCTCCGGTGAATGAGTTAGCATTTTTGGGCTGTGCCGGTCACCCACGATGACGTTTGCGATTCTGTAAAGTGCGTCGCCAAAAAAGTCGCGAATAGAAGAACTCGTCGCTACCTTCTGAGACTTTTGTGTGCTCTCTCAGTTGTCTTCCGTTCTAGCGGTCTGGATTATTTTCTCGCGCCTCAGTTTGCGTTTTGCGCGAGGTATCCAGCTCTGTCGCAAGTTGGCAGCAGTGCCCTCCCCCTGCCTGCCCTCCCCTCCCCGGCGCCAGCGACGATGATGACGTACCTACGCCGTAGGCCTGCTAGGTCAACAACACTCATCCGAACCAGGTAGGTGTCCGGGGTGAAGAAAGCATGCCTCATGACACAGCTGGCCTCTGTCCCAAGAGTGCCAACAAATGGAATGAATCACCCAAATGTTGATTGTTAAACGCGCGTCAGTTACGTTTTCGAGGCTGATTGTGAAAGATGTTGATATTTCGGTCGGCGACGTAGACATGTTTTTATCAATCACTGAGCCTGAAATTGCCTTTTGAATGTTATTTGACTTCAAAGACGAAGATATGTTTAAAATAATGCAAACGAATCATACCTATTATTTTTGGTAACCCAGACATCGAACATGTACGGTAAAATTATTCAGGGTTCGGTACCTCCTGATAAAAACAAGAGTGACATGACATGACATTATAAACGTTTTCTTCCATAAGTCTCGGTTTTGATAATGAAGCTGTTTTGAAGTGCCTTGTTTGCGAATCGTACTGAGCAACTCATAACGCGTCTTTCAATACATTATTTTCGGTTATCAAACAAAAGAGAAAACAACGATAATGAATGACTGCTGTTCTCGTTCTGAAATGAGGAAGGGTGTATGTCGAGGGTGAAGCCCTCATTGCTCAACTGCATACGTCACTGTTCCCTAACCGATGCCTTTGCTCTGCTCCATGTTTCACCGTTCCCTGACTGGTGAGTGCGAGGAATTCCCTCATGGAACCTATCCTGTGCTACACGGATGCCGTGCAGTTATGAGTGGGCCCGGAAACCGAGTGAAACTTACTTTAACTAGCAGAAAAAAAACAAATTGAGCGGTACGATGCAGCCATGAAGCTTTCTGGAGACTAATAATTTCGCAACCACCGGTCACTGACCTGTCAAATTTACATTAGAAATTAGCGTAATCCTTGAAGTTTTACGTGACTGCATTAACACTGCCCTAGCTTGCAAGCACGTTTTTTCCAGATAACTATTCCGGGAATAATCTTTTTGCTGTTAACCCTATTTTTTTCACATGATGGCCATGATCTTTTCCCATGATGGTTCCCGACCATAACGTTGAGTATAATATTTTTTATTTGTAGCTGATTTCTTTAACAATACAGTGTCTCTTGGTAAACTGAAGGTTGTTTATTGATTGAATATCTAAGAAGTTGCAGTCTTCGGATGCGGTGTGCTGAAATAGATCGACAAATATTCTGTAGTGTTACGGCACGCATAAAGAGCAAGTAGCAACAAAAACACGAAGGGTGTAGTCCTCGCTCATCATACACCCGGCGGGTCGTCTTACTGATTTTCTATCTATGGAGTCCGGAAAATAGGTATATCGGCGTTGAGTATAATATTTTTTTCATTTGTAGCTGATTCGTATAACAATACAGTCTCTCTTGGTAAACTGAAGGTCGTTTCTTAATTGAATATCTACGAAGTTGCAGTCTTCGGATGCAGTGTACTGAAATAGATCGACAAATATTCTGTCGTATTACGGCACGCATAAAGTGAAAGTAACAACGAAAACAAGAAGGATGCAGTCCTCGCTCATCATGCATCCGGCAGGTGGTCTTACTGGTTTTTTTTTCTATGGAGTCCGATGGAGTCCGGAAAATAGGCATATCGGGCGTTGGAAACGCGCAAGATATTTTGACGTCACATCGCACCGTATCCACGAAACCAGTCGCAGTCACTCAGTAGGTTTGAAGTAGGTTTCCACGATATTTCATGCTTTGTTGCTATGCTCAACAATTCATATTCCTGATGAAGACATGAGATGAGCATGCGATGCTGCAGCACTAATATCGGCGATTTCTGTAGAAAATGGACGAACTGCCGGATCAAGGGCCTTCTGCCATGCATGGAATACGTAAAACTGCTGAGAGAACATTTCTGGATTCCAGGACTGTCGGCCAACCCTGCCGTCATCGCACCCACGTTCTCCCCCTCCCCGTCCCCCTCCGCCCACTCTTCGTCTGCCACAGCAGCAACAGCCGGCCATCCTGGCGCCAGCTCAGCTGACGAAACGCCGACACCCTGCCGACGTCACTGCCCAAACAGTCGGGGGGGGGGGGTACGGTGACACACGGTCCCAGATCGGCGTGCCCGCAGGCTATTTCGGGATTTTTGGGAACAGTTCCGGTGTCGGGCAGAGACGCGAACCGAGACGAGACTAGATAAAACAAAGGGCTGAGCTGTTTTGTTAATGACCTCATGAAGCTGCCTTCAGGTGGGAGGCTTCGGCACCGCAACCGTCAGCCTTGCAAAGGAAGTGTAGGAGTCATAGACTTGGCTATTTGTAGATGCTTCCGCAACTGAATTGTCTCCTCACTCTGATCTACGATTTTTGTTCGCTTGTCGGCACATGTATTTCTGTTGTAAAGAGTTATTTCTTCTGTTCGTTATGTTGCTTGTCTCCATGAAACATTTGACAGGAATAAAATAGATGTCCGCCAAAGCTCGTTGCACAATGACCTCTTTCTTCTTCAATATTACCCGTTCGGTTTCACAAAAATATCATGATGTAGATCGTAAAATAATGGTGGATAGTATGATCTTCGAGAAATGTTGTGTGAGGCCATATGACAGACAGACCAGCGTCCCGACCAGTTATGCCACATTTCATTGTTGGCTGTATGCGACTGCATGTAAAAGAATTAGCTCAATGATTCTGGTTCTCTACAAAAAGAAATTATGCACCGACATTTTTTACCAATCCATTTTACCTAGAACCGGATAGCTTTCAGGAACCAGTGACTTCTTCCGTGTGTTCCGCTGGTGCCTCCCTGTTTTGGAGCGACAACACCGCCAGTCCAGACTTTGACCTGGCTGCCAGGTCATCCCATGGCAGGCGGCCAGGCGGCTCCGCTCATTTTACCAGGTCACCGGTCTCCGGTTACCGGCCTTGTGGCCCTGCCCACTAGGTCACCCGTCAGAGCCCGGCACGCCCCTGTCGGCCGGCTCACAACGGAAAGGTGTGAAAACGTCACGGGAGGGGGAGGGAGAAGGCTAAGACGTGGCAGCTCTTGAAGCATGGTTGGTTTGAAGTATAGGTGCTTGTCTGCCTTGCTTAGCAGGGAGTGCCACAATGTGATGCATTGTGTTTCATGGCTTATAGTTACGAGAGTCAAAGTGAGGTTTTTTACGTTTAGTTTGGATCCTTCAAAGACGCGCTTCGAGACGTATGTAATGAACACGGTTTGGGGACTGCATCGACGGGAAGTCGGTTTATTGAGGAAAATGGTTTCGTAAAACAGGAGAGGAACGCCAGAATTTCGTTTAGTGAGGTGTACAAATGGCCGACATTAGCAGCGTTTGGTGCAGGGCCAAGGACAGCGGCCTTCGTTTACGATTCAGGTGAGCCTACGGAACAGGATACGGAAACGACGTGTCGCAATTTAGGACTCTGCTGAACTTGGAAATCCGCAGTTTTTCTTGGCACCGCCGAAAGGTGAAGTGCGCGCTTACCACGCTCGCTGGTGGACGTCTGAATAACAATATAATAATGAATAATGATATAGCATAATGAAAACTAATATAATAGCCACATCGTAATATAACTTGCAGAGGCGAAGGGCCTATTTTGGCACATTCTTTCTATTGATCTATTGAATCGTCCACATCAAAGTCTTGTGGCGAGTAGGCGTTGCATAGGCGTAGTAAAAAATTGCATTTGCATGGCTAAAGTAAATATCTATTTGCAACACTATGCCTATTTTTATGCATTTAAAAGTTTCATCTTATATAGGTCATCTTCGGGGGTCGAATTACGTAGGTCATGCAGTTGCAGAGAGAGAGGGGGAAGGGAGGGGAGCAGTTGACACATCTCGCACAATTATTAGTTTGACACTTTGCTAATAAACAAGCTACGCACATCATTAAAAAATGTCCGTACAGGTGTCGTATGATCGCATTTTCAGCGATATTTACCGTCCCAAGCCGAACGTTCTGTCGCACGGAGCCAGGTGTGTATATGTTTTGTTCTGCGCCTTGGTAAATGATGTGCGGTCTCTGTCGTGCGCTGTCTCAGCAACCGCCCGCCGACGCTTGCCGTGACGCTGCAGGAAGGTAGTGTTGTTCGTCAGTTTGGCTTTGGTCAGACACTGTCCGTGGTGTTCTCGGAGGTGGGTGTTAAACCTAAAACCCTGCAACAACCTAACACCCTGCAAGAGGGTTTTGCACCTGCAAAACCCTCGTGCAGGTGCACTGTGAGGCGGCGGCTGAGAGTGGTAGTGGTGTGACCGATTTAGTATATGTCGCGGGTTGCACGGGCCCCGGTAATAAATCTCAAATGATTTACTACATCGGCATGTTGAAGTGCTGTAAATCTGAATGTACCTCTACGCATAACGAGAGAATGCCTACGAATTCGAACGAGGGGAAGGCGACGCGTTCCCCATGCCATCGATCCATCCAGCTCTGGAACGTCACGCAGCAGCTCGCTGACACCTTGGGTAGCTGAGTTGTGTTCATTGCCGCATATTTGGAGCTCCATCCCAGTGTTTGCGTCACGTCAGGCATTGGAGATACAAGGTCGTTTGCAAAAGCATGATTCTTGATCTCGCCATTTTTCGTACAAGCTAACGCACTGGTTGTTCAGTTCGGTGTCAAAGGTTGTTCCAAACCTGATCCAAGATGATCCTGAACCCCTCATGCGCTTGTGACCGGTCTGACGAGGTCAATGACCTTTGGAATGGTTGGGCGCTTTGGAAACTCTAAGCATTTCAAACGTCAATTTAGGCAATGCTAGTAACAGAGACCACCTATTTGGTCATAAAGGTAACTAGGAGGCCATATGTCTTCAGATCACCTTATGTCACAGTTCTATCACATGACCTTCACCCGAGTGCGCTCTATCATTCTTAGTTCTCGGATTACTAAAGGAGCGACAAATCGGCCCTGTTCATAGGCCAGGTAGGTAAAACAGCTCCGTAGGCTGTTTAACCTACGTGGTTTTATCATAGGAATCGGGAATGACGCAACGACGTCACAAAAATGAATGCGGACATGGGAGATTATAGAGGTGACAACAAAAACAACATTCTTAGCGGCCTCGAATGATGGAAATCAGCGTGAAATGTATGTTTTGAGTTTAGTTTGGAAGTACATTCTCTATCAGCTGTGCCGTTTATTTTTGCCGGGAATTTATTTACATGGGCACAGTCAGGGAAGCAGATGAAGGTCACAGGTTTCTTTTGGGACATTTTGTCATCCGTCACGGAACGTAAGTAAGGGAGTGACTTGTTTTCATTAACTGAGTTATATTTAAAAAAATTATTCATTGTATTTTTTCCGTGATATCCAATACATTTCATTCAATTATTTTATCTAAGTTTATTTGTTTTAATACGTTTTAAACATATGTGCGTTGTTTGTTATATTGAAAACATATTTACATGAAATATGCATGATATCCCAATTGTGGATGCTCACTGTCAAGTACAGTAAAGAACGGCTGTTCAGTACTGAATGTCCTATCGTCTCGTTCCCCTCGAAATAAAGATGTAAAAAAGCCTTGACCTTCCGCTCCTCGTCATTTGCACGCCAAAGGATGATTCCACACTACAGAACCTTCGCGAGAAGGTCACGACCTTCAGAATCGCAGCCAAGAACCTGTCGCAGAGGTACAGACGTCAGCGATATTTGCTGTGACATTGGCAGTTGGACCAGAACCTCTGTGTTAACCTTGCTAGGAGCTATCGCGCTCATCCGTCAATTTGTCTGCTGTATCTCGGGATTTATGTCACATGTTGCGCAGAAGCAGATTTTGCCATTAATGATGGGGTGAGTGTGACGCTGCAAACGACGTTGCTATTATTGATGTCGCCCTCATCCTACTGCGTGTTTCGTTGTTTTGAATTCAGAGGATATTTTACGTTGAGGAAGTTTCTTTAAGAATATTCTACTATACTTCGAGAATATTTTTAAACAATATTCTGCCTTCCTTACGACTGAGAAGACGTTTTTTATAATTACCGAAAAACACCATTATTCGTGATGATGCCTACTAATAGGACATTGAAAGACAAACAGATACCAAGTACTGAAAGGAAATCAATGACAAGAGTTTGTAGTGTGACACATCTATCCGAACTGACCCATCTGCGTCACCGCACTTTGGTCTGCACCGTCAGCACGGTTTTTGTCGCCCTGGTTCTTTTCTGCGTCCTCTTCGTCTTCTGCTGTCTCCCAGTTTACGGAAATGCTACCGAGAAAAACTTAAACAAAATTCAAAAGCTTTTAAGCTGTTTGGTAAAGGTCACTTTTGGCCGTCGTTACACTGAACATGTGGCGGATCTGAGGGAGAGGTCGGGGTGGCTGTCCGCCCAGGACCTTGTCACTTACCATACTTCTTTGCCCGGTGCGAAAGGTGCTGGCGGACGACGAGACTGAATAGTTGGCGAGCCATCTGGTGATGAGCCGCATCCCCCGGGCCCGCAGTGCCAGACAGAACGACCATCTCCAGGCGCCACGCTCACGGACTGAGACGGGGAGGCGGCGATTGCTATCCCGCGCGCCTCTGCAGTTCAATAAACTCCCACAGACACTGTCTACCTTGCCTCCGTCAGCTTTCTGCGTGGCTGCAAAACGGCACCTGCATCCAGGATAGACGTTCCATTCTCGAGGGTGCGTGTTTTTGGAATGTGCATGTGTGTTTGAGGGTCGGATGTTTCCCTTTTCCTGTTTGTCCCTCTTCTGATTTTCTGTTGCTGGGGGGATAAGACCTTCCGCTACTGTGGAACCCCAAAGGAGTTCAATAGGCATCCACACACTTGACCAGAAACCGTACCATTTTTAAAATACCAAAGAGCGACTAATGCTCTCAATTCTAGGTTTCTCATTGGCTCAGATATACAAGGCCACTTTTACTCTCATCTCGGACTAGTTCCTGAAACGGGACCAGAAAAGCGCCCAGCGCGTTCTCCCCGAAACGGAAACTTTGTGTAGCGAAACACTAAAAAGCAACGACTCTACCACACCCATTGCGACCTTGAGACCATGCGCCCGACCGCGAGCAATAACTATTCAAGATGTCTCTCCAGTGGGCCAAGTGCCCCCTCTCCCCACTCCAGGTGAATCACGAGGTGAGCCGGGTGCCAGCCGACGGGGTGACGTCTGCCCCCCCCCTCCCCCCAACCGTCTGAATCAGGCCGCCGGCATTCAACCGCCCGCGGCGCCGCCTGAGGCTATTTGGCCTGAGGCGGTCAGCGGGCCGCCAGTTGCGGGTTCGAAGGCGCCGAGGTCGGCTGTGTCAAGAAGTCTCCTAGCGCCCAGTAGCAGAACGCTCCAGGCGGTTTGCGTGGTCAACAGTACAGGTGGGTGCACTGGGTAAGGTCCGCTGTCTGCGCGACTGAAGAACGGGAACGGAAACGTGGGGTGTAGCATCGCTGTCTTCGTCGAACTTCGAGCCTTGGCCAAGGACTCTGGCTGGCAGAGCATTGTCGAGGTGTGGCTTCGTTGTGACGTTTCGCCAGGCACGGCCGTGTCGGTGCAGCTATCTGTCGTGAGCTTTCGAGGACGTCGTTGGCAGTCGATGTTGCTCCGTTCGGACATCCCAGTGAAACGACAGAACGTTCCCATTCGTTCATCGTGTCAGTTCTGAGGTCGTCTAACTCTTGTCAGCGTGGCGCGCATAAACGTGGGCGTAACATGTTTGTGAATTCCTGTTATTGAAACGACTATCTACCCGGTGAGCGCGGAGGAAGGCTATCTTGCTGAAGACTCTACGGGAAACCTTGTATGGACAGAGAAATAAAATAACGAATCAGGACTTTCCTGGTTAACTTCGCGATATTGTTTTCTCGCCAATATTGACGTAAACAGAAGAACATATCTCAAAAGGAGTAACGACGTAGAAAACTTGCAGCTCTGGCATGACATATTACCCTTTTTAGCATATCGTTTTTGTGTGTTCCAGCACTTACGAGGACAAACGTTTACATCAACCTTTTCCCAGGCCGAGTCTTTTGATGCGTTTTCAAAGGACGACATGATTGCTTTGACGGTCTTACGTAGATCTATAGCGTAAATCTATAGCCCCGTACCAATTTTCTCAAGGCGATTAATGTGAGATGCAGCCCTCATTTCAATCTCCATTCTCAGTTGTTTGCTGGTGTGAAATACGAGACGAAGCCCTCGAATGTCGGGAGACAAACCTGAGGAACTGTCTCCGTAATACCTCCATCCAGTGGATTGGTTCCCTTTTGTAACTCCCTATGGTAACTTGATAATTTCCTTAATCGTCCAGAGAGAGCAGTGCCCAAAAATGAGTGCGAAATCAAGCCATCATTAGCCATTATTTGCTACTCCTCCGTTAACTTCACAGTTCTGTCAATCGTTCAGATAAGTGCAACGTCCAGTAATGAGTATAAAACCAAGCCATCTTTAGCCACAGTGGTTGCACCAAAGAAAAGGTCAATTTTAAATTAGCCAAATAATGGAGATATCGCCTCTGGGATTAATCTGCGGTGTACCAATACGAAAATGATCTCTCTATGGACAGATATATGGTGCCGTCATGCTAGAACCAGTGTTCAACAGGGCTTTGGACGTCACAGCTTGTGAGGTCACAAATCCTTCCAACCTACTCTGTACTTATCAGTAGGACGTATATTCATCCTGCGTCTTTTTAATCCGAATGATATTTAGTTTGACTCCTTCAGCTCACATGCATCTGGCGCCACATCGAAATATCGTCACACGTTGTTTACGGTCTGCGTTGCCGTCGTTGTCGTGTGTGTCTTGCGTTGGATTGCAGATTGCGTTGTTTGGATTTGGCAGAAAGGTTACGAATTGTTGTATGACAGAAGTTATTATATGGCTGATTCAAAGTCATTTTGAGAGCAGACTCAGACTAAGACTCAGGCCTAACTTAAAGTCGTCCGCAGTAGGCATCACTAGCATTAGCGGCAAAAATTATTATAGGGCCTATTCAAAGTCATTTTGAGATCAGACTCAGACTAAGACTCAGGCCTATCTTAAAGCCATGCGCAATAGGCTTGGGACTATTACGGCCTCACGTCAAAACATAAATCAGAAGTAGATAGTCTAAAAACAAAAATAAAGAAGCATTCAGAGCACGCAACCAACCCCCTCGCGCGGCAGGTGTACATGGAATTAAGCACACGCATTCATTCACGAGCGCAGTTGACGCCAACGGTGCCGCGCTATTGACCCAGCTGTTGCTCTTCAGACAGACCTCCAACATGACGATGCTGGAGCCGGAAATCCGCCCGCTGAAAGCAGTGTGGCCGCCCAAGGACTACTCGAGCCAAATGCCGCCCTCCTTCTTCACTCGTATACCAGGTGAGTGTGGAACGTTGCCAGCGGGTCCTTTCTGGCCCGTTACCTGCCGAAGAGGGTGCTCATGCATCCCACGGACATCTTTGCCGTCGGCTTTGGGTGCAGTACTGGGAACAGTTCTGGGTGGACTTCTGTTTGCACCTTCGGGTGCGTCCTGGAACCAGTTCCGAGCGGCGTTCCGTGTGCACGTTTGCATGCAATTCTAGGTGCATGTTTGGGAGAAGTTCTGGGTGCAGTTTTGGGAGCAGTTCTGGAAGCAGGTCTGGGTGTGGACCTGGGCGGAGTTCTGCTCACAGTCCTAGATGCGGGTGTGGGTGCAGTTCTGGATACAGGTCTGGATACAGGTCTGACTGCATGTCTAGGCACATATCTGGATGCATTCTGGGTGCAGCTGCAGTTACAAGTGATCAGACAAATACCGATGATCCGGTGGGTCTAGTCCGGGTGCAGCTGTGGGTACAGATGGTCAGATGACGAACGATTATCCCGTGGGTGCAGTCTGGGTGCAGCTGTTGGTGCAAGCGATCAGACGTTGACCGATGATCCGATGGGTGCAGCTGCGGGTTCCGGTGATCAGACGATGACCGATGGTCCGGCGGGTGCAGCTGCGGGTTCCGGTGATCAGACGATGACCGATGATCGGGCGTGTGCAGCTGCGTGTTCCGGCGATCAGACGATGACCAGTGATCCGGTGGGTGCAGTCCGGGTGCAGCTGCGGGTTCCGGTGATCAGACGATGACCGATGGTCCGATGGGCGGGCGGCGGCCCGGGGTCGGGCACGGCGCCCTGTTTTGGCTGCCAGCTCGGAGCCGCTGGCTGGCGGCCGGGCCGGTGATTCAGCGTCCGACTCCGCCGCCGCAGACCGGACGGACGCCGAGCCCACCGGCAGACGCTCACTGACGCCGACTGACTGATGTTGAACGGTGCTGATGTGCTGATGGCGTGGAATAATACTGGTTGTTGCTGACGGCCTGACATTGAGTCATGCTGACTGATAGCTCATGGCGCTGATGACCAATTTCGGCCGATGTTGATTGGTTGGTATTCAGTGAGGCTGAATGCTGAAAGGCTAATATTGACTGATGCTGACAGCCTGGTATTCACTGGTTCGGACGGTGACGGTGACCTAAAGTGGAATGGGATGTCTAATTGGCTTGCATAATGGGACTGACTGATGGTGACTGGGTGGGGCTGACTGGCATTAGTTGACTGATAATGACGGTCTTCAAGTTCAAGAATACTCTTTTGGTGTCAGCTCCTACTTTTATTGGTTTTGTCTCTCAGAAGAGTCGTTTGGACGATTGCCATTTTTTTCAAGGCAGCAAATTGAACAGCGGCTTTGTTAAAAATGAACAGCATTTTCGGTTGAAACCATATATTCCGCATAGTGGAATCAAACGAGGATCCTTTTCCATAGTGCAGCGGCGTACGTTCACGTTTCGTTGTTAGTGTTTTGACTTGGCACCAAACTGTGTCAGTGTCGTGCGGCGTGCCGTTGCTAAATCAGGTTCTGTTTTTCTTCGTTAAAGTATCTTTCACAACAGCTGGCGTTTGCTGTGTTCGTGCTGAAATGGCCTGTTGTTTTTCTTACCTGCTCCATTTTCCGCGCTGGGATTTCTGGCTCCTGGCTTTCAAACGTAGAAACAGAACTGTCAAACATCCGTATTACTGATCGAGTTGTTTTGAAAGCAGTAAAACGAATGAAAACCGCATCCTATTTATGCTGTGGTGTCATTTGCATTTATGCCAGGATGCCTCGGGGAAATTATTCATGTTGTCTGTTTTCCTTTTCAGAAGCCGACAAAACTGTGGAATGGCCTCCTCGCAGTGAGGTTAGTAAACAAAACTTCTTCGGTACATTTCCAATGTTCACTCTGCACTCCAACCTGCATACATTGAACATTAACGCCGCCCTGAGTGTATTTCAGACAATTTTTTTGGGAGACTAATGCTGTTCGTTCGACAGTGACCTTTGATTTGGACATTGTGTCTTGACCTATGTACAACAGGCTAGACTGTTTGCTTTTTGCATTTGTTCACTGACAATGTGAAGTTTTGCGATTGCAGTTTTATAGCTTACACATACACATCCAAATATCCTGCATTTTGCCTTACTTGTGTAAAATTAAGGCAAACGAAAGCTGGTTCAGTAAATAATTCCTTGTGTTTTACAGTTCCTGCTTCTCGGCAAGCGTTTTTACTGCAGACCCTATTATTTCTTTGAACTTGTCTTGTACACCCGGGGATTTCACATACTCGGAATATGCCACATGCTCCAGATAGTGTCTTCAAAACGCTATCGTACTTGAAACATACCAGTGCATTACTAGCATTTCCTGTTTATTTTTTATGTTTCTCACAATGACTAGTGACTAGTGAGTACTTATCGCAGGTTACTAGTATCTTCCCACTTTTTGATGCGCGCCTAATGTTACCTTTTCACCAGTGTGAACTGCCAGCGACGTGCCACGATTCTGTTTCAGAACGAATCTCGTTCCTCCTCCTCCTGCAGTGCCCCAGGTGACCCAACACAGACAGTGGTCCTCAAACCTGAACTGCCCCTTCGCCAGGAAGCCCCGCCGGTGAGTGGTTCTCAAATGGAGCAGTTTTGGTTCTCATCAACAGGGACGAGGGTTCGCAAATGGGACGATCAGTGGTTCTCGATATGATCGTCAGTTGTTCTTTAACAGTACACTGCCGTTTGCTTAGAAACCCTGCCTGTGAGTGATTTTCGAAATACTCCCGCTACCGTTTAGGCATGATAATCAGTGATCGTCATATCATTCGGTCATTGCTACGAAAAAAGCCAATGAATTTAAATAACAGCGACAGACCTCTCCGGCTTTTTCGTGATTTTCAGTCAACTTTGCCGTCCACCTGAAGACCTTCTCACAAGACATTCTCAGTGCTTTCTCAGACAGTCGTAGCACAGTCAGTTGTCTGACGGTCTGCCTGTGCTTTTGCAGGTATACCAAACACAGCCCGTGGTAACAGCTCTTCCTCGGGCCAGAGGTGACCTCAAGTGGCCGCCGGAGGGCTGCGAGGCCACAGAGCAACAGACCCCGGCCAGAATCCCCACACCGAAGCTCAGCAGGAAAAAATACGCACGTGAGTGTCAGACGATATCGAGAGGCTGGTAAACCATTCAGAGGCTTACTGCAATGGTGTTCTTGGCGTTCGGTAAACTTTTCTGTCCTTTTGTCTGGACAGTTAAAGCGCGTATGTTTCTTTTTTCGGACTGTGGCGGCGAAAATGACATCTTTCTGGTGGGATAGGCAGCAGTAATTGTTCGTTTTTGGTAAATTATACTAGGTAATCCGATACGATCCAATTTAATGGAGTTTTTTTTAGAGTGCGAAGGTTTGAATAACAAGCAGACTACACTCTCTAGTTTCGGATGAATTTTCGAGATGTCAGAAAACTACTACATCATAAAGAGAAAACCATCCTGTGGATCAAACCAGGCATACTGAGTCTGTTAGCGTGGCTGGAAACTACTCTTGCTCCTGCAAACGGGGTTCCTATTGTGTACTGAGCTGTCCACAAAACAGAGTACGCGCCGATCACCGATCATGTGACTGTCGTTGCCGGATGCTGCGTTGGACATTACACCAGGGCGTGCGAAGCACATTTCACATGGGAACTGAATTAGGAGACTGCGCTAAGGAGAAAGGGGCTGGTAGCTTATCCGTTTTTGGATGTCGGGGATTTGGAATGAGCAGGTGCTGGCTGAAATATCTCCAGGCTTAAGGCTATTTGAGGTGGCCTTGAATATTTTTGCATCCGTGGTTTGTGTCTGGGTCAGTCCGAATAAATTTCTGTTGGTTTCCCGTTGACTGGGAAAGTCGGTGGCTTAGAGCTTGCCTCGGCTGAAAAAGTTCGCGTCGCTGAGGAGTGACTGACTGAGATAGCCCGAACAGCTTTCACTTAAACCTGACTGGGTTAGGCGAGGAGACCCAGACCTGTCCTCGGGCGAAATATCCCGAACGGTTTTCTGTTGACTTCCTGTTGCCTGGGGCGACCGGAGACCTTAGGCTGACCTTGCCTGAGACGGGCGGGAAAGCTGTCTGCCGACCTTGACTGGGTGTTCGGCTGGAGGTGCCCCGCTCGGTCGCTCCCAGATTTCCGAACGGTTCTGTGTATCCAGGGCCACGCGCCAGCGGCCGGCAGCCGGCGCGCCAAAAATAGCGCGCCACCGCCTTCGGCACGCCCACCGGTCGCGCCCCCCCCCCCGCGGAGGGCAGTGTCGATATCAGACCAGTGGTTTCAGAGGGCGGCAGGCGCTCATGACTCGGGCTATGGCCGTTTGGACGTGATACACCGGGTGGTTTAGATGGCGTGACAAAAGCCGTGGAAGGAGACAGTTGTGAAAAGTTTTGTTACCAGGAAGCATTCGTCCTGGCCTCGTCGTTTGGATCGTAGTTTTTTCAATAGGTTCCAGCCTTTCTTCAGATGACAGAAAGAAACGTTTCGGTTATGGAGGGGTGAACAGTGGTGTGGCCTTGGAACATTCTTGTTTGGCGTTTGCGTGATGGACATAATCGAAAATTGCTGTTTTATAACCGATGTGTTCAGTCAGAATTCATGTGTTGGAATGTACCTAAATACCTCCAGTGTTTCTACTGCAGAGTTACCCTTCCTGCCTCGCTCCCTCTCCAAGGAAGATTCGAGATTGCCTTGAGACTGACTAGGGCCTCGCCCGGGACTGGACCAGGACTGATCCGAGTCTGACCCGCATCCGTGACTGCTGCAGAGGGCTTCACCGGCCAGGCGCTGCCGAACAACTACAGCGGGTACCGCGTGGCGCCCGGTGTCCTTCACATGTCGCCCGAGGCCGGGCGGTACATCTCGGACCGCGGCACCAACTTCTGATCCGATCGTCCGCGCCACGGGCCGTAAGGCGGCGGTCGCGTCGCAATGCAATGGTTATAGGTGGCGCTACCGTCGCGACGCGGGACTGAGGCGGAACGCAGGGCGTTGTCGCGCGAGAGGCGGGGGTTGTGAGATCGTGTTGTGAGATCCGAAGAACAAATGACGCTCGATCCGCTTCAAGCTCGTCCAAGAGTCCTGGACGATTTTTGTGAGTTGATCATGGACAGTGTGTTTGTTGTAAGTTTTTACAAAAAAGTTTGGATGTTAGCGAAGGTTTCTTGCGATTTCAAGCCACCAAGATCGGTTCTAGTCAACTCATGCATTGTTACACTTCGAATTTCAATTGCGATATGAATAACCAGCGATAATTGTTTCAACCGCGCCTTCGGGGACAAATGCGCGATTAAGATGCGATGCAAAGGGCAGTCAGGCGTCGGCTGACTTTGATCGTTGCTCCTTGTATTTGTGATCTTTATTAAAATAAAGCAAGATGAAAACCTCTTGAACACTTTGCATATCACCGTCGACCTCACTTGCACCACGTGCGGAACGAAATTGCCCTTCAGAGCTGGACGTAACTGATCATAATCATGATCGCTTTGGAAGCAAAGCGATTGACCGGACTGGAGAGTCTGCAAAGTTGCATGGCCCACATGAGATCTGGAGGCCATGAAAAAGGTCGGCTACCGCGTGCCACTTATGTTCACCCCAAGCCAGGATGTCACAAATACGACGGACAAACGCAGGCCGCTGCACCTCACTGACGTGCTGACGCCTCATCTCATTACCCATGAGAACTCAGTGACCACGTCTCAGCAGGTGGCGATGAATACGTGCGGACGAGGAGAACTCAGGGCAACCATTCAGTCCCGTTCCTCGCGCGGACGACGGGGTACTTATCAGCGCCACCGCGCGGGCGTCGGCCGGCCACGCTAGTGGGCACCAGCCAGGAAACCGCCAGGAAACCGCCGGGAAACCGTTGAGAGGTGACCGCCGGGTAGCCAGGCTGTTATAAGCGTGTCCAGCGAGACGTGCGCAGATATGTCAGCGTTGGGCTCGTGCGTTCCCGTGGGAACGCGTCTTCTCGTGTTCTCATCCGTGCCCGGCTGCGGAAGAGAAATTACGCCACTCGCGAGACGAAAAAACTGCGGCAGCCGCTCGAAAGGAACCGCTCATCCGCTTCACCGTGTTTGTAACACAGAGTTCAGAGGAGCGGCAGACGGCGCGGACTTTGTTCGGGTCGTCGGGTCGGGTGTCCATTGTGCTCCTGCGCAGTGCGCAGCGCCGGTCGGCGACGGTCCCAGATCCGTCAGACGGGCACGTTTACGGGGTCAGGTGAGTCTGCTGCCCCGGTGCCCTCGCCGCCGCCGCCGCCCGGAGCTCGTGAACAGATGTACAGGCCTTGCTTTACTCGACGATTGTGGACAAATGAACAGGTTTCGCTTTACCCGGCGCTCATGAACACATGAACAGGTTTGGCTTTGCTCGGTGCTCGTGAACAGACGAGCAGGCCTCTCTTGAGGAAGGAAGATGTCATGAAGGAAGTGCGGTCTATGCGAACAAAAGAAAACGAAGAGCAAACAAACGAGGAGGATGCCATGCTTCTTAACGGACAATGTGTTGAACCAAACGACGCGCTGTGTAGATGGTGAGAACAGGCGATGCGACTGGAATGTCGTAATCGGATATATCTATTGGATATCACTAAACGGTTTTACCAAAACTGCATGGTAGCGAAATTCAAGGCAGTGACTACGGATTTTAATAGGAAAGGGCGCCCTTGATGCAACAACTACTGAGGGTGCCATCAGTATCCACCGGATTAAAAGCTGAGACCCTTGCCTTTTATTTCGTCATTATGTGATGCAACACCATCCTGGCCTTACATCATGGCTGGAGATTTCCGAAGTCATGGGAGAGGGGGTCCAGATAACATCTCAGGTCGTTTCATTCCAGTCATTGTCATCAGCCTAATGTTAAAATCCCTGAATATTGGGGGTCCGAGACCCCCACCCCGGCATCGCCCGTCATGCCTGACGTAATATAAATAAAACCGTGTTCAGTGGTTTTCAACTGCTGGTTTTAGGGAAAATTGTTCAAAGACCGTAGTTTCTTTATCTTTCTGCAGACTGCCCACATAGCCTTATTGTTGGGGCCTCTTCGTGAGCGGACATTGGCGGCGGAAACAAGGCTTGGGTTCTGCAGTGTAATGTCTGCTCAAGAGAGGATTTTTGCGCAATAAACCAGCATCGTTGGAGGATGAGGCGCTCCATTTCAAAATGCGCAGCTAATCAGCGTGCGGAGGCGGGCGGCATTTGCGTACGTATACTGAAGGCTTGTTTTGACGGGATCGGCAACGTTATCTTCACCGTCAATTCCTGCCTCGCGAACGACCTTCCTGATTCCTGGAAACACTCACTAGTCCACCCGATCTTGTTATCTGGCGACCCATCCAACAATATTTAACAACAATATTCCAGTTTCCGGCCTATCTCTGTCATGTTTGTCATAGCAAAGTCGGCACAGCGCGCCGTCCAACGGCAACTCTATCGCGTTCTTTTATGCAGTCGCCTCCTGTCTTCGACGTAGCATGGGTTTCGTCCTGCACGCTCAACGGAAACTGCGCTTGTGTCGATTACCGACCAAATTCTAACAGCTACGGGGAGATAAGAGGCTTCTGCTCTGTGCATGATTGACCCGAGTAAATGTTTTGACGTAAATGACCACTCTGTCCCAAGAATGTTTCAGCTGCAAGGGATTTGCACATATTGGTTCTCGGCTTGTCTTCACGAACATACGCAGAGGGTCGGCAGCCGAGACAACGCCAATCGGAATCGCACTTCGACGCCATTTCCAGGCGTGTACCAGGGTGAAGGCCCTGAATCCTTTATTGTTTTCAGTTTTTTTTTTCAGACGACCTAAGTTTTTCCGGATGTGGACGATTTTGACTCGTAGTTGCTCGTTGGCAGGCAATAAGGCGTGCCTTCAGGAGACGGTTGCCAGGCTGGAGGCTTGCTGTCACCTCTCTGGACCTACGGTGCCGGTCTAACGTTCTATCCTGAAGGTCAGTCCGGATAAAATCCAAAACATAATTTTCGATAGCCGTCAAAATCCACGTCATGTTCCATCTATCAACGTAAAAGTTGTTTAAGTTATTTTGACGTCGCGCAACGAAGTAAAAAATCTTGGCGCAGCTTTCAGCCCTTTGATTACTGAGGACTGTCACGTGAGGAGCCCGTCTCGCCGCCGTACCGGTACGCTGTCTTGCTCTTCGCACCTGCGGCAATCACATCCCTGGTCGTGCCATCGAAACCTGTGACAGCCTTAGTCCTGTCTCAGATTTGGTACTGTATTTCGGTGGCTGGAAACGGGGCTAGGAAGAACATGGATCAAATCCAAAAAATCGTAAACTTTGTTGTCAGGGGCATTTTTGGCAGTTCTACATTCGAGCACGTGTCGGACCTGAAACGGAAACTTGGCTGGATGTCCTCGGATGAGATTACAAAGTACCATACATTCCACCTGTTACACAGGGTGCTACAGAGTGGTAAACCTGAGGTTTTTCACACTAACGGTTTACTGCGCGAGCATGAGCGAGCAGCACCATCAGCTGCACGTGCAGGGGTCTCGTGCGAGTGCAGGAAGGAACAGTTTCTGCAGGCGTGCCCCAGCGCTGTACAACTTGCTGCCATCGGATATGACGTGCCTGCCAGTGAACAGATTTGCTCGTGCTTTAAAGAAATATTTTATGACTCTTTGACTCACTGTTTCAATTAACATCGACGTGAGAGTGCGTATGTAGTGTTTGTGCTTGGCTAACTTACCTGATTTTTCATCTTTTTGACGCTGGGCATGATAGCCACCCTGACGATGTGGACCACCCAAAGACGTAAATACCTATATGCATACATTGTTCAAATCTCCATTGCTCCACTGCGCGTGAGCATTTCAAGATTGCATTGCTGAAAGCTCAATACATACCAGAAACACGCCAGATGTTCTTGATTACGAAAAACCTGAATGAACATAGCGCCCAGGAGCACAAAGTTTTGAGAAAAAGAGCAGAAGAGAATATCAGACGATGCATCGGTTGGCGCAATATGACATCTTTATCCCTATTCCCGGCAGGGGGGGGGGGGCGGAATCCGCCCCCCCTCGGGTTTTTTGCGTGCCAATTCCAGGCTTTTTACTGCAGCTTCACGAAACTTGGTGACTTTTCCTAACTATTCCTTCTATGTGCCGTGACAAAATTTCAAAATTCTGTTTTGCTCAGGGGCGGAGCCAGGCAACGTTTTTGGGAGGCACCTCAGGCTATTTTTGGCCATGTTGAGGGTAAAAGAAAAATGCCTGCCAAAAGCAGAGTTTTTAAGATAGAACTTAAAACTTTATATGGATGTATAGCTAAATAGGTGGGCAAGATGCACACAAAATTTCGTTTATCTGAGGTCACTTTCCAAGGTCAGGTCAAGGTCAAAAGTCAAAATTTGTTTTTTCGCAATGATTTCGGCGCCGTTTTTTCAAATGCAAAACCCGGAATATATATGACGTAGAAGGGTGCCCTCTACTTGTGTACCAAATTTCAGCTCGATATCAGGTCGGGTCACGGAGCTATGACCTAAAATGTCAGTGCGCGTACCCTATATCGCAATAGCCAAAAAATGAATTTTTTGGAATAGAGTGAATTCAAACGATTAAAAACGTTTACAGATAATATTGAATGCACACGACATCATTCCAAGTGACTCCAAGGTCACTGGAGGTCATTTAAGGTCAAAGGTCACAAGTTGATCTGAAGAGCGTGTGACCATGACAGTTCCCCCTTTTTCATGTCCCTGGCACCGCCTATGCTAACATTATACAAACATTGTAATGCGATTTGTACTTCTTTAGCATAACATGACTAGCAGAAGCCAAAAAAGTGTTTTTGCCTCTTTTGTTCATTCAGTTGTTAAAAAACTAATCCTCCTATTTTTGAAACCCTGTGAACGCCCATGAATTTTCTCAAAATTTCAGATTTGCATACCCATGGTGAAAGCCCTATCCATGATCTCTTGATTCATGCCAGTTTCATCGAAATCGGTCCATAAACAACGGAGTTATAACAAGTCCAAAAGTACCCCCCATTTTAACATTTTTGCCCCCCTGTATCCACACATTTCAAAATTTTGAAAATTTCTTTTTATAAAAATGTAGTTCACGTGACGGCAAATCGATTGCCGTTTGTTGCGATGAAATCGAACAAGTAGTTCTCGAGATCTCGGGGGGGGGGGCCGAATCCGCCCCCCCCTGCCGGGAATCGGCCATACCGTCTAGCCCTCCGTGAATAGGGTTATGTTTTAACCTCGCAAACGTTTGCTTTAGCTGGCAGGGATGTAGCCAAGGGGGGTCATGCGGGCCATGCCCCCCCCCCTGAACCGAGCGGTCTACACTAGATACATGGCGATTTCGCATGGATACGTAATAGTGATTATATATATGTTGCAAAAACAAATATTACATGTTTTCCTGTGCATGAAATATGAGACAAATCGCCTAAAATTCCCGCCTTTTCTTGTAAATTTCGTCATATCCCTATGGCATATGATAACATTTGACATCCCCCCCCCCCTGAGGAAAATCCTGGTAATGTGCCTGGTGGCTGGTGACACCCATAAGCGGCTAATCAATTCTCCGAAATTTGGGATGTTGAAAAATATCCGTAAAATCATTTTGTGAAGAAAACGAAAGCAAACAAGGAAGAAGAAGGAAAAAGAAGTGCTTCCGCAAGAAAATGCGTAAAACGTTCTACTTTCCGACCGTGCCTCATTATATCCTGAATTTTTTACGCAACCAGACAGCCCATTTCCGCAGTTCGCAGGGCGGCCGCCTCACCAAGACACCATCCTGAGTGCGTCACTATCGTCTTCAGCAGCGGCAGGCGAACGGCAATTTTCCATTTAACACGTGCCAGTCACGGCCGCTCATCGTTCGCGATCGCACTGCCACCTGGCGGCCAGCTCGGACAACGCGCTATCGAATTGCCGGCACCTGCGGTCAGGCGGCCTGTGATGTGTCTCAGTGTACACGGCGCGAGAGACGGGGCATCCACGTCGGTGTCACGTGCGCTAGCGTCAGGACGGGGAGCTCAGAAGTGGAGCTGCCAGACGTCCGTGAACGCCGGACTTCCTTCATAGAGTGAGGTCACATCGCGTCGGCATTACCGATTCTGTCAGTCGTCGCAGGTCGAATTGTCTCGGCGGGCCTATGCAGTCCTGCTGCTGCGAGCGTGACCTCATCGACCTAACACCTGGATTTAGCAGCAGAAGATTACCTGAAAAACTCTCCACGCAGTACTCAGGTGAGTGTTGGCCCAGCTTCGGCCTCACTGAAGCATATGTGCGGCTGCTGTAGGTTACCGGATCCCAGACACGCCTCCAGGATCCAGTATCCGGACTCTCGGTGCGGTCCACGGACGAGGGAGCGCCGAGTCGGACCCGGAACTGTGCAGAGATCATCTTACATAACGGTGCGATAACGCTTTTACGGCGCGGCTTGAAGACTTCTACGAGACATTCCTATGCGGTTAATGAGCCATTTAGTGGAAGGCATCGCCTGCAGTTCCGGACTTAAAAGAATTTCCGAAATCAAATGGGGTCTGGTGCCTCTCGATTTATTTTTAACCGTTTCATTTCCAACACATTCGTTCAACCCTCCAGGCGAAGGAGAGTTTCGCAGTTTTCACTGATTGCAAAACGATGCTGTTTATCCTCATTACGAATCAGATTAACCCTCGCCATTATGGGTAGAATTCGGTATCTCCAACTCACCGGCTGCGACATAGAAAAAGGATTTTCGACATATGGGTAACCTATTTTCAACGCTTCTCTCTAATTTTGGTTATGTTCAGATGCAGTTTGCAGCTTTGCTTCTTGGTGTTATGCCGCACTTCTTTCATTTGCATTGCATATGTTTGGCATCTATCCACGCTACCGTTTCCTTCCCGCTATTTTTATGACCTGTGTACGCCTGTGTGATAAAATTTTACTTATTGTAGCCCCGCAGAAAGTTCCTCTCTTCAGTGGATATCGCACCTAACCTATCCTTGAGAAGAACAGATATTCCCTCCCTTGGCTGGGGAAGTGATGGTCATTTGCCGAAGGATTTCGAGATCCTTCGTTAAAATCCACGGGGTGAAAGATTATTTTCCTGCGCGGGTGAGAATCGTTTTCCCATCCCTCTGAGTGCCTCTTTGACAATGCGCGAGCCGTGTGATCAGATCAAACAAAAAAAAACAAATAAAATGTGCAAAAAGAATTTTTCCGACGTTTGGGTACGATGAGCACTTGTCCTACACTTCTCTGCCATATATGGCACTATCTTAAGTAAAAACCCTTGGACGCAGCATATTGCTGAACACTGCCTGCGTTATTTCCCAGCCCCGAGAGAGAATATCTGGTGTCATAGGTCACAATCGCAGCTCATAAATCGAATTAAACAATTCTGAATGCCAGGAAAGCATGGTGGGCTGAGTAAGAAGTATTTTGCAATATTACTAGAGTAGTGAAACCCAGGGACAGAACTCTGAATAACCACTGGTCGCAGACAACAATATTAAGCGCTCAATAATTTTTCTTACAAATGAATTTCATGTATGGCAGTGACGTGTGATATGAGCGTTTATGTCGACCAGAGTCCGAGAAAAGTGTTTGTGTTTTCATATACATGTTTTGGAGTATCCTTTAACGTTTTATTTTCCTACACGTCGGAGTATCTCTTTAGCATTGCACGAGCCTTGTGGTATTACCACATTGTTCAAAGAAGCCCATTTCCTCACTTGTGGACGGGATCAAGGGCCCATATATATATATATATATATATATATATATATATATATATATATATATATATATATATGTATACATATATATGTGTGTGTGTGTGTGTGTGTGTGTGTGTGTGTGTGTGTGTGTGCATGTGTGCGTGTGTGTGAATGGCAGCCGGGCCGAAAGAGCACTTCTTGTGCTTTTTCTTAATCCGGCACCTCCTGGCGTGTTTCTGGATTCGCGGCCGCCTGGGGGTGTAAAAAGGGCACACCCAAACTACCTCAGAATTTAACCGTCAGATCTGAGCCGATCTACCACCAGTCGATAGTCCTTAGTCTTGCGATTCAGAAGACAATATGTTAGCACTGGTAACGTGACTGACGACGTCACAGATCGCGTAAACGTATAACACGACGTCACAAAAACATACATCGATTTGTACATCATATCATCGGCAATAATGGTTTCATAGCCTTCAACTGGGTGTCACACTAAAGGTCACGAACTTCTGCATCAGAAGCATGCCAAAATGTTAAGAAATGTTGGTCAAAGGTCAGCCTAGGTCAAGTGAAATATTGGCCCCACCTTTACATGCGGAAAGATCGATACTTACTTGTTGCCGTTTTGATCCACGTAAAAAAAGGACAGAAGCAAAACCTTCTGATGACCAGTTTTGCCTGGCTTTCATCCGGTCAAGGTCAGTATAGGTCAGGTCAGAAAAGGTTGCATTACTCCTCCAAAGAACAACAATGACTCGCTGGGATTTTGAACTGTGTCAAGCACAGAAGTGAAATGGCATCTCGTGATAATGAAATCTGTTCTGTCTTTGGACCAAGGTCAAGCCAGGTCAGAACAGATAGTCATGTTTCGTTTTCTGACTATGACTAATCATTGCCGCTGCTGCTAAACAGCAGCGGCAGAGACCTCGGTTCTGAACAATCTTCATTTTTTATTTGCTATTGAACGACCTTCATTTACTTCAGTCGAATGTTGTATTTCATTTTGTTTTGACATCTACCTATGAGGCGACCTAGCATGATTCCTCGTTGCGTTTGATGAACCTTGCCAAGAGGCGCATATAGAGTTGCTTGTCTGGGTTGAACGATGGGAAAGGCTAGCAGCAACCACTCCTATCACCCACAATGCAAATCAGTCCAATTTTCGTCATGCATGTGACCTAGCATGACTTCTAATGTTGACGATGTGACGGTCGTATATCCTTTTTCGGGACAGTGTTCTATGTAAATCCAAATAATTCATGCATTATATTCGAGAAGATTATTCCAAGAAACCAAACATGTTTGCGCCACCTCCATAAAAAGGCGAAAACATGCATGCAAGAGTTCACTTATGACGTCATGTCTCCATGACCTGGCCAGACATAGGAAATGGTTTAAATGTCAAAACATGTAGAACATTTGGTCGGGCTAACTCTGACGGTTCAGACTTTGAGAAGTAATTTAGTAATGAGAAAAACCGAGGGGGCGCCCTATTTGACATCCCAGGCGATGCCGAGTTAAGGAACGGTTTTTGAACACTGAATATTATTGTTTAAAACATTCGCTGTGAATGATTTTGTACTTTCTTTTCACAAATATGTTAATATTGCAAAGCGTTCTTAGCAGGCCTGTCATGCTCTCTTGGCGAATAAAGCCGTGTACTTTGATCATGTGCTGGGCTTGCGACATGTGGGAAAATTATTCCCACCAAAGCAAAAAAATGATGTTGATTCATCTCGTGGTTTCTCATCAAAGGGCCTCTGTCCTGCCGGACCTCAGTCCTTAATTAAGAAAAACCTCGGTGAATGGGAGCCTCGGATTTCGATCCACACCTGTTTATGACTCATATCACTTGTTTCAACGCAATATTGACATATATGGAAACTGATATATCACGTATGCTTGTCCATGCTTTGGCAGGACGGACCTAGGAAGATGAAAGGGCGGTACACGAAAATGGAAGCCATGGTTTGGTTTTACGCGTATATCATTAACACCCTCAGTAAGTTACGGCTATTCCCTGTTCTGTTTTCTTTCACCAGTAACTGATGTTTCTAACTGATTATAACTATGGCCTCACATAAAGACAATGAGATTGGCTTCGGCAATTGAGCAAAGCTGAGCAAAACATGATCCTAAAGTGGGTAGATAACTCCCTCCTCCCATATGTATCAAACCCTGAATCTGCCACTACTCCCAAAATTATTTTCAAGCAGGTCTGGAGACTGAAAGCCAAGAAGCTGATATCAAAGTCAAGGAAAATGCTCACAGCGATAACATACCTGAGGACGAAAATCGGCCGTTTATCCCCTTTTTCTCCCCTGCTGGCACCGCGGTTGGTTTTACGTATTTTGGTATATATGGGAACTTAGTTTAGATCAGATAGCTTTTGTTTGAGTCCTATTTCGTTGAAATCCGTCCGGAAGACCGTCAGATCTCGGGGGGGGGGGGGAGAACTGGCTCACTCCGCATGGATTTCAAACGGAATCCGCCGCATCATAATTAGGGCTAAATAGAACTTATTCTGACAAAATGAGCGAATGAAGCGAGTGAACGCAGTTGCACAGTCGATGGAATCAGAGTTCTGAGCTACTCAGTCTTCGGCTATGCCTAAACCTGTAACTTTGACTGGAAGTTAGTTTAAGAAAATGTACTTACGTGGGATTTTAGTCGTCCCGAAAGACCTTAACGCGAAGCATATGAGGAAATACCTGAGGAAGCTTGCTTAGTGGAAACTGGAGGTAGCGCGTATTTTCATTCAAATGACTGCTTATTTCCACGAACCTAATGCATGTTTTTTCTTTTATGTTATCAGCTTATACTTTTGCAGCTGGTCGATTATGTGCGGCTGCCTCTCATCGTTCGGCTTGTTTGGTGCAGTCCCACTGACTAGGCGGAACAAACTGGCAGCAGAAGTCAGTAAGGAACATTTAAAACATGCATCGAGAAGTCCACTGCCTCGACTGACCAGTCATACATTATGGGACCACCTTTGGCTCATACGTCTGCTTCATGCCATGCATGTCGCAGCAGGTAATAGGTGACATTGTTTTGCCTATTACGGCGCAATATCGGACACATCCGGAAAGTAAGAGGACTGACGATCGGAAACGCCATCCGTCTGGCCGTCTGTTTAATCTCCAACGTGAAGTGCGGTGCCAGGCTCCCGGTCTGCTTTATCTCACAACGTCGAGGCTTGGTCATCAGTGCAGATGACCCGAGAATGCGGACGCTCAAGATGTGCCTCTGTCAGGGCGAGGCCTCCGAAACTGTAACATTTAGTGCGATCGGGTGGGCGGTTTCCAATAAGCCCGCTTTTTGAGAGCCACGGACGTTTGGCTTCGCGCGTGTTGATGGCTTTGCTGGAAAACTTTCCGTGGCTGGTCTGTGTGGATGTTGCACACGTGTAACATCTTATCGCTGTCGGATGGCACGGCCCGTATAAGATTTGGAAGAACGTAGAGCAAAATCGTGCGGCAATCCTCAAGTAAACGAGTTGGTGATAGCTAGTGTACCTCTAGAGAAACCATGGTTGCTAGGCGCAATTTTCTCGGAGGTTCGCCAAAACAAATAAACAATCGGCTTGCATGATGTCCTATAACGATGACCATGTGCTATGCAATCGTTGGCTGGTCCGGCCTGATAAACACTTGCTTAAAACGAAACTTTTCTTGTCGGTTTTTCCGTGGTAATCCAATTATCCCATACCTCTGTATGCTTTTAAGTACTACTGAACTACGCTGATATAAAATATGTGTTTAGTCATACACCATTGCTCAACTCAACCGCCATATAAGGGTGAGAACTCATTTACGTCGTCAAAAACACACTATAGTGCTGTTTTGTTTTGTTGTTTTGCTGTTTTGCTGTTTTGTTAGCATTTTTTTAAGCTCACATTGACGGGAAGGATCGCTCTTATTTCCTTCCTTTTGTTTTGCTTTTTACGAACACAACTAACTATAAGTAGTTATACTAGTTATCGGCAGTTCGTAGTAAGACTAGTTTTGTGGATCATAAATGAATCATGAATATATGAATCAGACGTTGTGACCAATATTACAGAAGCATGTGGGGTCTTTCAGATTGTTTATTACCAATTTAGACCAATAAGACAGCTTGTGAGACACATCACAAACGGGTCTAATTCGATGCAGTTTGAACTATTACATTTACTGTATGCATTTTGCAGTGCAAAAGGACATTTACCGATTTCTTTCAGTATTTTTCATCCAAAGAATTGCAAGTATGAAAGTCCCGCAAGCCCTGATTCGCTGTCATTACTGAGTGGTTGAAAAACACACGTGAAAAATGGGTCTAAAGGTGAAAATATCACTCCCAAAATAGGTTCGCTGAAAAAAAACGCAAACTAACGTTTTCTAAATAAAGCTACATAAAATGCAAAGAATTAAGCTATCTTTTGGCGGAAATGTCATGATTTGGTGTGCAGTGGTTGCAAAGTTGTCAGCCTTTAGAAATTGTTAGGGCCGGGCTGGGCCGCGTACATTGATTCAATCATGTTCTGCCGCTTGAAGTAGGACTCAGTCAGCCTTCGACCTCGCTCGTAGTTATGTATGTACAATGTTCAGTTCTAAGGAGGGGCGTAGCCAAGGGAGGGGGGCATGAGGGTCATGACCCCCGAGCCAAGCGGTCTACACTAGATGTGTAGCGATTTTGCAGGAATATGGAATAGTGATCACATGTATGTTGTAAACGCAAACATCATATGTTTTCTTGTGTGTTAAATGGGAGGCACATTACATAAAACTGTTGCTGTTTCCTATAAGTTTTGTGATATGTCAGTGGCATATCGTAAAATTTGACATTTTGCCCCCTCCTGAGGAAAATCGTGGTTACGTGCCTTGTTCCAAGCAGTTGATTTACACCGACCTTAGTGTTTTGTGGCTGTCGGTCGATGGGAAAATTCCTAGGTAAAGGCAATATTTAGGAGGTGCTTTTTATTTAAGAGCGTCAGCTTAAACCTGGACTAAGCAATGAACAGCTTTGAGACACTTCACCGGGTGCGTAGACTGCTGACTAAGCGGCCGAAATTAAACGAATATTTGCAAATGACATTAGATCAGACAACACCAACAGGTAAGTAAAGTTTTGGTTTTTACCTGCTGTATGACTGCATTCGCTTATGTGTCTTGCTCATTCCGTGCACTGGCTGAACGCGTGCATGACATGAAGCAGGCGTCATGATTACCATGGTGATGGTCCAATGACGTGTGACTGGTTGACAAACGTAACGTTCTCTCTGTTCTTTTGTTAGCATGTTTGTCGCTATTTTCAGTAACAGTTCCGAGGCTTTTTTGTTTAAAGACGCTTGTCTCAGGCCACGTCGTCATTACGGACGCTGGCTATGGTTCCCATGACCTTACGCTGTTGTTATTGATTCAAACAGGCATTATTCAATCCATAGGCCAAGTTATAGTGTCGCTCTCAGCGAGAAAATGTGAGCATGAGGCTCAGAATGGTGGGCTGAGAAAATGAGGAAACTTATGATTTTACGTATTGTGGTGAGATGGATGCAGAGCCCGACTCAGACTGGTTCTTAGTTAGTGGGGACGACATTGGAGTAACTGTTGACGTAACTGGCAGCCGACTAAATTTTTAGCGTAGTAGCAAAATGTGTATACGAATATGCAATGGCAAAGCACAAACAAGAGTACTGAATGGTGCGAAAACCGATTTATCTAAGCACCATTTTAACAATTCGCGCTCATTGCTTCCACCACGCCGACCACGTTGCAGTGTTTGGGCCTTTACACGTCCTTCTGGATATACGGTTGTATTCAGCACTATTACTATTTCAAAGTTATGTGGCCAAACGAATAGAGATCATGCCCCACATTATTTGATAGCATGATTAACATTCATAATGTTTGCCAGTAAACGTTACAATGCAGTGGTTGTTTGGCATGCATTTCGTAATGAATACGTGATAAAATGCAAGTAGTGATGACCAGGCACGTAGCCAGGATTTTCCTCAGTGGGGGCTAAATGTCAAATTTTATCATATGCCACTGGCATATGACGAAATTGATAGGAAAAGGCGGCAATTTTACGTAATTTGACTCATATTCAACGCACAGGAAAACATAATGTTTGCTTTTGCAACATATATCTAATCACTGTTCCGTATTCGTGTAAAATCGCCGTATATCTAGTGAGGACCGTTTGGCTCAGGAGGGGGGCCATGGCTACCATGGCCCCCCAGTTACGCCCCGGGCGATGACTTGCAGAGCTGAGATCGAAACGCAGATCGTGTCACGGCTTTATCGAGATAATGCGTTCTTTCCGTTTCCTTTGTGATATGTCACGTTTGTGATGTTGCACATTTCACCTGATGCCAGCACGCATAAATATGACGCTTTGTGTATTTGGAAAGCGTGATATACTGTCCATCTTACGGAAACAGACAAAGATCGGGGGAAGAAAGAGGGCGCTGCTGAAACACAGGTGAAAATAAAGGATGTCGCAAAGAGTGTCCTGCGCCGTAGACAAGCCCAGAGTGGACTAAATATGTGAGGAGTTGCATCGTGCATGATGGAGTCAGAACTCGTAGATTCAAACTATGCTTCGCGTCGTTGCCAAGGTGCATATGCCCACACGTTCT